>JBBPBX010044525.1:15048-27424 GCA_038048925.1 Garcialebias charrua | reverse complement strand
TCTAAATATTCTGATATCCAGATAAGTGAAGTGTGTCCAGTCAGCCTGTCCGTGAGCAGTGAGATAAGACGTTAACTGTGCCTCACCTATCACGTGAGGCACAGTTAACGTCTTATCTTCGCAGCTTTTTAAAACATCCTTGGAATGTATCCACCTTTGATGTGCTGCCATTTACGTCAGGTAAAGGTAATTAATGTGTAAAAAAAGAATTAATTCGCTAGCAAGTATGTTACCCCACAAACGTAAACAACAGCGCGGGACCGCGGGCGGAAGTACACTCTCGGCTTCCACTATGAATTATGGGTAGTGGCGCGAAATCGAAAATAAGGTGGATAGGAGAAACTCCAGACCCTAGTACGAAGCGAAGTGAAGGACAAGGGTCTGGTTTTAACCAGGCTAGATCCAACCTGACTGACAGGAGTTTTTAGGGAAATGTTCTTCATCTCCAGCTCCTCTGATCTGTGGAGTCCCTCAAGGGTCTATTTTAAGTCAACTGTTTTTTAATTTGTACATGTTGCCTTTGGGGTCCATTTTTAGAAAACACAACATTCCTTTTCACTGCTTTGCTGATGATACACAGTTATATCTACCAATTGAGTCAGACAGGGTCACTCCACTGGATCCACTTTTGGACTGTCTACGTGACATAAAAGCTGGTTAAAACAATTTTTTCTAAATCAGAGTCAGAGAGTCAGAGAGTCTTTATTGTCATTTGCACCGCATGTGGTACATGTGATGAAAACGAGATTATGTACACAGGGTCCCAGTTACATCCAACAACAAATGCAAGAGAAAAACAGTAATAACATCTAGGATTAACTAAGAAAAACATCGACTAGTAATACACTAAGCCCTAATGTAATAGAAAAACATCATAATAAACAGCAGCACGAACACGAGTCTGTATGAGCAGATGGTCACAGATGAACACAGCAACAAGAAAACAGATCAGCATCAGCATGATGTGATATTTTGCAGTGTACCTAATAAAACGGAAGTCATCAGCTTTGGCAAATGTAATACCCTTAATGTTCTTGGCCCCTTGGCTTCATACAGCCACTCCAATGTCAGGAATCTGGGAGTTATTTTTGATAGTGCTTTTAAATTAGACAAACAGATAAATGCTGTTGTTAAATCCGGTTTCTTCCAAATAAGACTCATTGCCAAGGTGAAGTCTTGTCTCTCTTTCAGAGACCTTGAAAAGGTGATTCACGCTTTTATTACCTCTCGCTTGGACTATTGTAATTCACTGTATGTTGGTTTAGACAAATCATCTTTGCATGTGACTATGTTTCTCGGCTGGCCTGGGAACGCCTTGGGATTCCCCCGGAGGAGCTGCTCCAAGTGGCTGGGGAGAGGGAAGTCTGGGCCTCCCTACTTAGGCTGCTACCCCCGCGACCCGACTCCGGATAAGCGGAAGAAGATGGATGGATGGATGGATGGATGGATATGATTGAGACAGTTTACACATCTTTTTTCCAAGACAGACCAGGTCAGCAATGACACAGGCCTCAAAACATGACCTGTCATTAAACCAGAGTTATTAAAGCACATTTAAAATAATTGTGTGTATTTACTATAATGTACTGTACACATTGTCTATGACAAGACAAGTTTTCTTTTTCTACTTTACAGAAGAGTGAAGCGCCGTGATCCATCCAGAGATAAGATCCTACATTAAGTAAATGCTTTATTTACTCACATGTTAGTCCGAATACTGTACTGTACTGTACTGTACACACTGTCTATGACAAGACAAGTGTTCTTTTTCTACTTTACAGAAGAGTGAAGCGCCGTGATCCATCCAGAGAGATAAGATCCTACATTAAGTAAATGCTACTACACCTCAGACTGTCTCAGATCCTAGACCTTGGTCCTGTCTCAGATCAACACCTTGGATTCCTGAGGAAGGAGTTGGCTGCAATCGGACGGTTCCACATGAAGAGAAATCTGTTCCAATTTGCTGGTCTCCATCATTGCTTGTTAGTGTTTTTGATCTGAGCCAATTCTTTTTCATTAAGACAAAACCACCTACAGTTCTCATATTGTACAGTATTCAGTTTCAACTGTTTTAAATTTATAATTATAGCTTTTATTCTGAACTTTGTCAGTCTCCTGGATGATGAAAACTTATAAGCAAAATGAATATTTTTTATGTTTTGCACATGTGAATAAAAACACTGGCCTCAGAACAATCAAGAGTTTATCACAATGAAACTTCACATTATTAGACATTGAACAGTGTATTTTAATTATTGAAATAACAACAAAATGAACAAATGTAATTGAACAGCAGATTTATTTATAAAATATTTTATTTTAACTCATTTGTTGCTGTGTACGACTGCACAAAACTTCTGGACCAAGTGGAGTTTCCATCCATCTGGGAGTATGCTGGTGATTGAAGATTCTACGACTTAACACAGAAATTTTTAGATATGGAGTAAATAATTTCTATGTTTCTCTTTTGTATATATACTGTACACCATGAATGTTTTTGTTGGAAAGCTTATGTAATAATAATAATAATAATAATAATAATGAATTCAATTTATAATGCACTTTTCATTAATAAAAATCTCAAAGTGCTAGATAGTAGTGTATGTAGGATGCAATCAACTGAAAGATTACTTCTTTTTTTGTTTTATTCAACCACAATTTAACAGGTAGGTTCTTCTTTAAATGGCAACACGTGATTTTCTCAAAACTATGTACATATTTCATATTATCTTGTCTTTGAAGATTGCAGAAACTATAGAACTACTCTCTCATCAACTTGTTAATTAAACAGCATGTGTTTCAACTTTGTACATTTTACTTGTGACATTTTCAACAAATTTTCTATTAAATGTCTGCTTTCATTCACAGCACAGACTTGAACTCTGACTATATTAATGTCTGGCTGTGATCTAAATATTCTGATATCCAGATAAGTGAAGTGTGTCCAGTCAGCCTGTCCGTGAGCAGTGAGATAAGACGTTAACTGTGCCTCACCTATCACGTGAGGCACAGTTAACGTCTTATCTTCGCAGCTTTTTAAAACATCCTTGGAATGTATCCACCTTTGATGTGCTGCCATTTACGTCAGGTAAAGGTAATTAATGTGTAAAAAAAGAATTAATTCGCTAGCAAGTATGTTACCCCACAAACGTAAACAACAGCGCGGGACCGCGGGCGGAAGTACACTCTCGGCTTCCACTATGAATTATGGGTAGTGGCGCGAAATCGAAAATAAGGTGGATAGGAGAAACTCCAGACCCTAGTACGAAGCGAAGTGAAGGACAAGGGTCTGGTTTTAACCAGGCTAGATCCAACCTGACTGACAGGAGTTTTTAGGGAAATGTTCTTCATCTCCAGCTCCTCTGATCTGTGGAGTCCCTCAAGGGTCTATTTTAAGTCAACTGTTTTTTAATTTGTACATGTTGCCTTTGGGGTCCATTTTTAGAAAACACAACATTCCTTTTCACTGCTTTGCTGATGATACACAGTTATATCTACCAATTGAGTCAGACAGGGTCACTCCACTGGATCCACTTTTGGACTGTCTACGTGACATAAAAGCTGGTTAAAACAATTTTTTCTAAATCAGAGTCAGAGAGTCAGAGAGTCTTTATTGTCATTTGCACCGCATGTGGTACATGTGATGAAAACGAGATTATGTACACAGGGTCCCAGTTACATCCAACAACAAATGCAAGAGAAAAACAGTAATAACATCTAGGATTAACTAAGAAAAACATCGACTAGTAATACACTAAGCCCTAATGTAATAGAAAAACATCATAATAAACAGCAGCACGAACACGAGTCTGTATGAGCAGATGGTCACAGATGAACACAGCAACAAGAAAACAGATCAGCATCAGCATGATGTGATATTTTGCAGTGTACCTAATAAAACGGAAGTCATCAGCTTTGGCAAATGTAATACCCTTAATGTTCTTGGCCCCTTGGCTTCATACAGCCACTCCAATGTCAGGAATCTGGGAGTTATTTTTGATAGTGCTTTTAAATTAGACAAACAGATAAATGCTGTTGTTAAATCCGGTTTCTTCCAAATAAGACTCATTGCCAAGGTGAAGTCTTGTCTCTCTTTCAGAGACCTTGAAAAGGTGATTCACGCTTTAATTACCTCTCGCTTGGACTATTGTAATTCACTGTATGTTGGTTTAGACAAATCATCTTTGCATCGTTTACAATCTGTCCATAACGCAGCAGCTCATCTTTTAACATCAACTGAACACATAACCCCTGTCCTGGCTTCTCTTTACTGGCTCCCTGTCCACTATCGGATTGATTTTAAGATTTTATTGCTTGTTTTTAAAATCTTAAAAGGTCTGGCCCCGTCATATTTATGTGATCTTATTAACATCTACACTCCAGTAAGAGCACTCCAGTCTACCAACCAGTTTCTCTTAGATGTCCCCAGATCAAAATGAAATCCAGAGGTGATCGGGCTTTTGCGGTTGCTGCTCCAAAGCTGTGGAACAGTTTACCTGAGAATTTAAAGAGCACTCAGACTGTTGAGACTTTTAAATCTTTGCTCAAGACTCATCTGTTTTACTTGGCATTTGATCCTCACAGAGTCTGAGAACAAATTTTGAGCAGATTTTATTGTTGTTGTATATTTACTGATAACTTTATTATGTTTCAGTGGCACTAGATGCATTTTACTCTGTTATTTTTTTTATTTTTTTTTTTTTTTACTGTACAGCACTTTGGTCAGCTTCGGTTGTTTTTGCTATATATTATATAAAATTAAATTGACATTGACATGGTGGGATTAAAACTATATTATGTATTTTGTTTGATTAATTTTAGATTATTATTGAACTGATGTGTGTTATAACCAGATATTCTTAGTTTCATCAAAACTGACATGGAAGACTTTGCTTCACAAGTGAAAAATAACCAGAAAATTAAAATCAAACCACTTAATTATTTTTTTTTTCTAATATAAGCCAGCATTAGTAAAAGCATTTGTCTTGATTTTTTTTTTTTTTGGTCCACTTCACCCAGTTTGATTTTTCACCTCCTGGTCTGAACATCCATTTTCAGTTTTATTCTTTAATTTCTTACATTTTTCCACCTTAAGCTCCAACATTTCCCCCTCTCAGTCACTCTATTCTGATATCTGTGACTGTCTCCCCCCATATCCATTCATCTTTTTCCCTGGCCTTTTCAGAGGCTGCGATATTTATCATCTTTATACCTGGAGGATTGAGGGCTGCGCGTTGGCCTGATAGATGGGCCAACCACTGATGTGCGAACACCTCGGGAGACACAAACCAGACAGCTATTTAGTAGCTGAACAAGACACATTGCTTCTCTTGTATTGTTTTCTAACTGCAAAGATGTGTGTGGGTGGGTGGAAAGAGGGAGGATTACAACGAGGAGGAAGGAAAGAGAGAAAGAGGACTGCAGCAGATGCTTCAAAGCCGTCCTGAGAAATGCAGCGACTGTACACAAGATGGGCCATTATCCATCTACTGCGTATCACCACGTTGTTGACAAATCAATGGCCCTGTCGGCCATGACTCCATGTTACAGCAAACATAAAGCACTCAGCCGGTCGGAGACTGCTGCAGAGGAGCACTCAGGGCAACGTAGCCAGGAGGAGCGTGGAGCGTGTGCACGAACGTGTATCACTGTTGACACGCAGAGTTCTTGTTCAGCCTGGTTGTGTTTTACGTGCTCGTTCACAGGTGTGGAGGTGAAGTCTTTAATGTGGATGAACAGGAGCCCCTCGAGAAAGCTTCAAGCTGTTTTGATCAATTTTAATACTCTTATAAAGCAAAAAATATATAAATTTAACATGAAATAAAAAGATCTTTAGGACTCGAACTGACTTTTTTTCTGGGTTTGGGGGGTACTGAGGGGAGCGCGGCGCTCTAATCTTTCCTTATAAACCCCTCCTTTAGCAGGCAGCATGGAGACGGATGTATTAATGTAAGTCCTGACCTCTTCCTGGTCACAGCTGCTCCACATTATTATCCAACAGTCTTCAGATGGGATGGGAACACAGCTCAGAAAGGAAGCTACATTTTTGCAAAGGCTATGTGATTTATAGTGGATTGTAAGGTATTGTGCAAAAAAAGTATTGAGTCGTCCCTCAATTTGTTTTATTTTTGCTTTCAAGGAGTCAGGGTCATTTTATCAGTGGTGGAGAAAGTACTCAAACAAAGTCAAAGTCAAAGTCAACTTTATTGTCAGAACTGCAATATGTACAGGACATACACAGGACCGAAATTGCGTTTCTCTCAGTCCCTCGGTGCAACAGTAACCATCTAAACACTAAACACTAAAACATTTAATAAACATAAGCATAAAATAGTAAAAAAGTGTAATACTGTCCTGAGTTTTTTCATAATAGTATAAAAGTATGAAAATTTACACCAACACTGAAACACCAAACACCCAATGAACATAAGCATAAAATGAAATAATAAAAGTGTAATACTGTCCTGAGTTTTTGCATAGTACAGTAGTATGAAAAGTATAAAAACGTAAATCTATAAAATAAACTGAAGTTTCTAGCGTTGACATTTGCAAAGAGTGGCACAGCAGCATATAAGTTGATGTACACAGTATATGTATGAGGTAGTTGATGTTGGTATAGAGGCAAAGTGGCATATGCAGTAAGGCACATAAGGCACATTTGGCATCCTTAGATAAGGCTAGTCAGAGAATACTGTATATGTATCTGCAGTAGTGTAGACAAAAACACTGAACTTAAGTAAAAGTACACATAAACAGACAAAAATGTACTCCAATAAAAGTAGAAGTATCACATTAACATACTGAAGTAAAAGTAAATAAGTACTTGCTTTTAAAAATACTTAAAGTATTAAAAGTAAAAGTACATGCTGAATGTGTTACCTAATGCAATGGTCTCCAATATCATTGTGTTCCCACAGTATGTATACTTTCTGTAATACATTAATAGTGTTGAGCCATTTTAATGAAAAATGCTGCAGATAATACATGTTTTTTATTGTGTTTACTCGTGAACTTGTGATTCTGTGCGTCAGAATTTCAGGGATGACATGCAGAGTTAAATGACATTAAGCAAAATAAGAAAGAGGAATGATTATATCTGTGAAAGTTTTTATTTAACGCAAACCAATGTGTCATTTTAACTGCAGTAAAAACATTTACCTGTAAGTAAAACTTGTCTGACAGAAAAAAGGAGATTAGACCTAACAAAGGAGCAGACTGATCATTTCAACTCTAGTTAAAATACTGTCTAGTCAACCTTGTAATGGATCAATAGTGAACAATATTTTGACTTCCTGACACCATTTTCAAAATTTGGACCTGAGTGTCGAGACATCTCTTGTCTCCTAACATCCCATAATCTGACACATTTTGATATTGCAACAAGAATGTCTTGTTCAAGTTCAGAAGAAGTTGGTTTTCAAAGTTTTTTTGAGTCCAGTCTGGTTCTTTTGGGAGAGAGAATCTGTCCTGCTGTACTGAACAGTCTTTCAATAGTTTTTCAATAATCTTTCAATAAGGCCATGGGTGGTGCATTATCTTCTGGCTGACTCTCTGTGGTGCAATCATTTTGGGTGTGTTAGTGGTGCTGTGGGTGCACCCAGCTAAATGATGTGTATACTAGAATATACATCACTGGTCCAGCTCTTCTTGAAGGCAGGTCTAATGTTACTTGTCCACTTTGCAGTGATTCAATGGACAAACTCCCCTCTCGACATCAGTTACTTTCAAACTAAAGAACAAATAAAAAAGCTGCAACGTGAATGTAACTTGTAACACAACGCGTTGTAGTGTAGTAGAAAGTACAGATACTTCATGCAAAATGTAGTGGAGTAAATGTTGAAAGTACCTACGTTTAACTCTACTTGAGTAAAGTACAAATACATGAAAAATGTACCTGAAGTACAGTAACGAAGTACTTGTACTTATACATCCCACCACTGGTACCATAGTTATCCAGGCTTTAAAAGTTAAACTTTGGTCATTGGCTGCTTTTTCACTCTTCTTTATAGGAACATGTTTTGCTGTGTTTGTTGTTGTTGTTGTTGTTGTTGTTGTTGTTGTTGTTGTTGTTGTTGTTGTTGTTGTTGTTGTTGTTGTTGTTGTTGTTGTTGTTGTTGTTGTTGTTGTTGTTGTTGTTGTTCATCTACCCTGACCTGTGAATCACTCAGACCTAAAAAAAAAGGCTCCAGCATTCAAGAAATTAAGTTGTGTCAATACAAAACAGACGATGTACCAATTAAAGTAAATAAATAAAATTGGATAATAAGGTTATTTAACTGACTGCCTTTCACAAAGGCAGTTTGATGCCATTTTTTTAATCTCTAAAAACTAGAGTTTGACACATTAAATTTAAAATTTTCCACCATTCAATGACACACAGTGGAAGGACGATGCCTCTCTCACGTCCTGATAGGTCTAGATTTAATTTTTCTTAAAGGCAGGACTTTTGAATTTTCTTGTCCACCGTCTTCTGTTTTAACCACGCACCTTGGCAAGGATGAGGTCCTTGTCAAGGAGAGGACCAAAATCCAAAACCACTTAAAAAGATTACTAATAAATGTGGCTCATTTGAAGCAAAACTGAAGAAATCAAAGTTGAGTTCAAATGTGTTCAAATACTGCACAGGTTCTGCGTGATCGTTTTCCTGCAATAAACAAACAGAAGGGCAGAAAATCTGAGCTGCTTCGCATAAACTGTGGTGTTGTCTGAAGAAAATTTATTAAACCGACATAAAAAATGTAATTGTTGTTATAATATACATTTATTTATTATTTATAATGAGATTTCCTGGCTGAATGTGCAGCATCTGAGCAGACAAAGCACAGTGGGAGGGTAAAGGTGAAACACAAAGGGATGTCTGTGTGGAGTCATAATGTAACGAGTTAGCAAAGACTTGTCCTAAGAAAGAGGTGGGTGTGATGGGGAGGGGGTGATGGGGGACTGGGTTTGATTGACGGGTTGTCTGTAAGCCCCCTGTGGCAGGTGCCAGGGGCAGGTCAGTGGGGCGAGAACGCTGTTACCCATACAGATAGAACGTAGAACAGAGCGCCTGGCTGCTGTTTGGAGACGACCCTCTGAAAGCTCGGTGGTCTCTAAAGTGACAGACAGAATCACAGACAGCTGAGTTATGTTGCTTTAACTTCTTTTCTTTTGACACAGAACAATCAACACAGAACACGTCAGTGTTTTTCTGATGTTTGAGTTCAAATGTTGAAACTTCATTAATAAATACTGTACAGTTATTGGCTCCCCTTATAGATAGTTATAGTTTTTACACTATTAATTCTGCTATAAACACTTTATAAATCATTAATAAGTGCTTATTATGCATTAATTAAAGGTGACTGAGAGACAAAAATTACCAATTTCTTGCCAAATCTACCACCTATGGATGTCATCTAGAGTTGTTATATTAAACATTTTGGACTAAGTTACTACCTTGTAAGCACAATAAGCATTTGTAAAAATAAAATTTTTAGCATATAATATTAGTTATAGATGCTTATAATGCAGTGATAAAGTACAATATTATACCCTAAAAAATAGGTTTACAAATGCTTATTGTGCTCAAAAGGTAGTAACTTAGTCTGAAATGTTTCATATAACAACTCGATGACACACAAAGTATATAGTTGAATAGATTTGGCAAGAAACTGTGCCGTTTTTTTTCTCTCTCACCCTTAATTCATGCATAATAAGCAGTTATTAATGATTTATAAAGTGTTTATAGGGGAATTAATAATGTATCTATAAACTATTTATTAACCATCTATAAGGGGATCCTTATTGTAAAGTGGTACCCAATTATCTAAATTCTTAAAATGCATTAATTTACTGCCAATATGTTTTCATTTGTCTATTTATTTATTTATTTTTTCAAACTTGTGGCACCTCCTGATCAAGTTGTCCTTCGGTGGGACTGTGACAGTTTGAACAAGTTTTATAGGTGAGGCAGAGAATAACGTTAGAAACAAGCCGGACATTGCACGTTTCTTTTTTGTCAGGTTAGCGTGTGTCACTGCTGTTTCTTGGTTTATTGAACCAAAACTGCTTGATTACAACGTCAAAAAGTTTAGTTTTACTTTAAAACATAATTTTAACTTACTTGTTGATTAATTACTACTTTAATTAACCTGTAACTTAAATGAGCTGCTGGGGGAAACACGTGAGAGAAATTGGGCTAAGATTAATCTGTCCAGAACCAGTTGTCAGTACGGTAAACAGAAAAATAACTAAAAGTACAGAATGAAAAGTCATTTTTATCCTTTTTAATAAAATGCATTTAAAATACACATAAGGCCATTGTTATGAGAGAAAAGATAAGAAAAACAGAAAAAAACAACAGTTGTTTGGTTTTTGTGAGTTAATTTTTTTTTAAAGGAACGTTGAGAAGAAAATCTCAAGACTGAAACCGTTCCAAGCTTCAGAAAATGTCTAACAACAATGTCTTTTATAATAAAGCTTCTTATTTGAGAACAAAGTTAAACAAGCATAAAAGAATGAGTTCTCGTGTCTTGACGGTAGTCTGGAGGCCATCATGAAACGGTTAACAGGCATACTGATGAGGACGTAACAGAAATATAAACCTTGATCCATTTTAAGATTTATTTTTGTGTTATTCAAAGCAAAAACATTTTAAAGACTTGTTGAATGTTACAATAACTTCAGACAGAACATCAATAAACACACACACTGAACCGTTCACTCTACTGGCCCAAAATGAAAGGGGATGCATTGTGATGTAAATATTTGTAAATGTAAATAGTTAATCTTCATGATACACCAAAGTTCAAGGAGTTCCTCAGGGTTCAGTGCTTGGACCAATACTATTTACCTTATATGCATCCATTAGGTACATTTATTAAACAGCGTGAGATACATTTTCGTTGTTATGCTGATGATAATGAATCCAATCAGCTACTTTGACTACAAGCATGTCTTAAAGACATAAAAACCTGGATGACCCTAAATTTTCTGCTTTTAAACTCAGACAAGACTGAGGTTTTAGTTTTTGGACCTGAGCATTTTAGGAATAACTTTTTCAGTCTTTCTCCCTCCTTGGATGGCATTAATCTGGCCTCCAGCTCTAATGTTAAAAATCTTGGTGTTATTTTTGATCAGGACATGTCTTTTATCCCCCACATTAAAAAACTTTAGTAGAACCACCTTCTTCCACTGCGTACCGGTAATATCACAAAAACTTGAAACATCTTATCTAAAAATGATGCAGAAAAACTGGTTCATGTATATTTGTCACGTCAAGACTGGACTATTGCAATGGTTTGTTATCTGGGTGTTCAAATGCTTCTTTAAAACATCTTCAGTTGATCCAAAATGCTTCTGCCAGAGTCTTAACTGGAGTTAGTGGGAGAGATCATATCTCTCCAGTTTTAGCTTCTCTCCATTGGCTCCCTGTCAAATCTAGAATATAATTCAAAATCGTACTTCTAACCTACAAAGCTCTCAACAACCTAGCTCCATCTAATATTTGAGATCTTATTGTTCCATATTTTCCTAACAAAGAATTTTGCTCTCATACTGAAGGTTTACTCGTGGTTCCTAGAGTTTCCAGAAGCAGAATGGGAGGAAAATCTTTCAGTCATCAGGCTCCTCTTTTGTGGAACCAACTTCCAGTTTCTGTCTGTGAGGCTGACACACTGTCCAGTTTTAAGACTGGGCTGAAGACTTCCCTGTTTGATAAATCCTATAGTTAGGGTTTACTTATTATGCTGCCTTAAGCTGAGACTACTAGAGGACAAATTGACCTCATTTCCTTAAATGAATTGCTAAAATTGAATAGTTTTCATTTGATACTATTTCTATCTTAACATGTGATTCTTGACCTGCCATTCCTCACAAGGGATTTTTTCCTATCCACTGTCGCCTTCATGCTTGCTCAAGGTGAGAGTTTTGCAATGTAGTTAAACTCAAAGCAGTCTGCGCCTCAGATAAATTATGTTAAATTATTATTTTTATATGAATGTTTCTGTTCAGTGCTCTGAGATGACTTCTGTTGTGACGATGCTAAATAAATCAACTGAATTGAATTAAATTGAATCGATGTGAAGTGAAAAGGGATCATCAACGAGGCCGAAGCTTGAAGTCGAGAAGGTTGGAGACGAGAGGGCAGCAGAGCTGGAGGACAGGAGCTACCAAGAGTACGAGTGTCAACGACGACAGGAAAAAGACGGAGGCTGCTCGTGTGCCATGTCTCCTACACCCACCCCCTCCCCCCCTAAAAAAACCACCCACCCCACCTCCAACTCTGCTCTGCTCTGCAGACAAACATATGTGGGCTGACAACATGACATTGCCAGTGAGGAGAGGGAGGACCAGGAGGCTCGAAGAAACCTGACGTCCAGAACATTGACAGATG
>JBBPBX010044524.1:0-10137 GCA_038048925.1 Garcialebias charrua | reverse complement strand
TATATATATATATATATATATATATATACTACTGTATTGACTACTACTATATACTACTGTATTGACTGTATTGTATATATAATACTACTGTATTGACATCATTCAGCATCACATCCATCCATCCTTCATCAGCAAATGATGTCAAACATGAACACTTCTGAAAGAGCAGCAGCTACTGCATTGACATCAATCAGCAGCAAACCAGCAGCAAATCACATCCATCAGAAACATGTTGCAACCATAGTGACACCAGTGCCTTGGTGTGCAGTCCATGTCCACGTGCATGAAAAACAAGTCCATGAGCTCTAAGAAAGCTCGAAGCAGCAGAAAAAGAAAAAGAATTCCCTTACTTTGATTGAAGTGTAGGTAGACAGTCTGTATGATGTTTTTCTCAAGTTCAAACCTGGATCACATGGAACTGCTTAGCCATTGCTCAACCATGAATGATGGGAGCATTTGAGGCCAGGTGTGAGTTCAGGTGTTCTGTTGGGGAGGTCAGCTGCCTGAAGAACTTGCATCCACTTCTCTGCTGTTTCCTGGGACTGCCACCTTTCTTTCTCCTGAGGTGAGGTGGTGAGGTGGTCTATCAGGCTGTTTGCAGTCACACATTCCTCATACAGCTCATCCATAGACATGTTTAGCCTGCCAAAAGGTGTTAAAGTTCATTAGTGACACATAGCCTAGGTTATGTAGTGATAAATAAATGGAAAAATGTGTATTGTTTATATTTATAAATTTAGCATTGTATGTAAACTATATTTTGAAATGTATTTATTAATTACCTATATGAACTGTGATTTTTTAAAAGATGGACAAGGTTGTATGTTTGCATAGTGTAAAGTAAATTCACAATTATGTATTTATTTGTACGTGTCAATTGTACACTTTTGTTTATAACTATCAATAATTAAACATGGTTCACCACTACACTAGAAATTATTGAATTTTTACCTGCCAACCAGGTGAAGACTTTCAGTGATCTTCTCCACTTCTTCAAGGGTTCTCCTGGTTTTGTTGTTTTTCACGTTTCTTATGTGTCCAACTGCAGAAGCATGCTGTTTCACATCAAACTGTCCACCATGGGCTACAGAAAAAGTATGCTTGCAAACAGTACAGTTCGCTTTGTAGCCATTATCATTCACGCGTTCCAGCCACACATGACATCCTCCCGTCCATCCTACAGTAGTCTGTTAGCATGTTACCTCGTTGCTCCTCCGGTCCAGCTCCTCTGTTTCTGCCGTCTGGTGACACCAGCCACCCGTCCATCTTACAGTAAGGTCTGTTAGCATGTTAGCTCGTTGCTCCTCCGGTCCAGCTCCTCTGTTTCTGCCGTCTGGTGACACCAGCCACCCGTCCATCTTACAGTAAGGTCTGTTAGCATGTTAGCTCGTTGCTCCTACGGTCCAGCTTCGATGTTTCTGCCGTCTGGTGACACCATTCCTTTTCCCACTCGACTCTGTATTTTTGCAGCCGTTTCTTTTTTTTCCTGGGGGGAGTAGGCTCGAAGGTGATCTATGTTCACTGTTTAAATCCCCTGAATGTTTACCGCTCGCGTCCATCTTCAAATCCTGTCGCGCTGTGTCTTCCGTAAACTGCCAAGACTGGACCAATGAGATGAGCGGGATTCTGTAGTTTCAATCACGTGTGTAAAAGGGCTGTCAGCTCATTGGTCACAGAGCAGAGCTTCATCAGGAGCCAAGATGGTCTAGTGGCAGGGCTTTTGACTACGGATCCGAAGGTCGCGGGTTCGCGCCCCGGCCACTACCCAGCTTGGGGTGTCTATGAGTGCACACCTATTTCTCCAGCTCCCCGAGCGCTTTCGGGCTGCTCACTGCACCACCTGGTAGGTGGTTGGGTTAAATGCAGAGACGAATTTCGTCTGTGTATGGGAACATACGCAGATGACAGGAATAGACATTATTATTATTATTATTATTCTTCTATTGTTTATTGGCGGTTGGCGAACTTATTTTAAGCACATTACCGCCACCAACCGGACTGAGTGTGTGCATTGCCGTCTGCTCCCAATCAACACGTCATGTCAACAAACTAAAAGACACTTATGAGAGTTGTTTTTGAAAAACAACTTTTTATTTTATTTGGGTTGGATGATAAGGAAAATTGAGGACAAAGCCTTGTTTTATCTACGTCTAGCGACAATAAATAAAAAAATAAAATAAAAAACTTTTCTGCCAGGCTGAACTGCTCTCTGCTGGCCAGCAGAGGGCCCCATTGAGCTGTCGGGCCCCTGGGCACTCGCCCAGGGTGCCCATATTGTAGATCCGGCCCTGGTCTGGATAGCCCACAGACATACCATAAAAATTTTAAAAACCTATCTGTGGTCCCCTTTAATGAAACTCTTATACATCAACACCTGATGGACTTTTGGAATAAACCTGATTCAAAATGACCACATCAAAAATCCATGTTTTACAGTGACAAACTGTATCAAATTGAGCCTTGATTTCTCTCTCAGTCAAATATTTCTTCATGTCATGAGCTGTCACAAGAAACATTTGTATAAAAACACAGCAGACAACGTGATGTTCTCCCTCTCTCCTCCAGGACTCGCATCAGGAGCCATGTAGCCATTTCCTATAATGTCAGTGGGCGGCGCGCTCAACCAGCCAGGCAGCAGGCGAGCCCCGCTCTCCTCAAACCGAGCCGAGCCGTCCCAGTCCGAGGCAGGACAGGCGGAATGAAGAGCTGCTCGCGTCCCTGAACGCCTCATTCAGCCTCTTCGCGCCGAAGCACGATGGACCTGACCGGAAGGACCGAGGTGTTCATCTCCCAGCTGCTGCTTCTCTGCCAAATAGGTAAGAAACTGGTGAGACTGGAAAAAAGACTGAAAATGTCTAAGAGTGAATGCTGGGAAGACTGAGCAGCGCGTGTGGTGTTTACTCACTCAGGCTCAATTAGAAATGCCTCAATTTGCAGAGACCTGCTCAGTCTTTGAACGCATCAAGACATGCAGTGAAACGGTTTCATCATCATGTGTGCTGTTTTAAAAATAAAACTGATTTCAGAAGGAGGAGGGTAAACCATGACACAAACTGAAGCTTTAAGAGCAGGCACTTGTCAAAGCACTGGCTGCAGACTGAAGTAACAGGTGGAGGAACACAGGGCATCACCCCTTTCTGTCCATCTGAGCTGATTGTTAAAGACATCAGAAGCACAATTAGACACTAAGTCAAGTTTCAAAAGGACGTAAAGTTCTCATAAAATACAATGCAACTGGATTATATTGGCACTGTTTTTATTTTTGAGTGTATACATTTTTTTAAATAGTTTTTATTTTATGTTTATGTTTATTAAATTTGTTAATTTTTTAATACAAAAAACACAATACAAAACCCATAATTGATAATGTACAAAATGTTAAAAAAATGAAAGGTAGCAGAAAGAAGAAAAAAAATCTTATTATATCTGCCCCTTTTTTCAAACAATCAGTTCAAACAATAATAATCTTCCAGTAACAGAACAAAATGAATAACTCTTTCTAATTTTCTAACTAATACAATACACATTACGCTACTTCATATATATTTTTTTAACAATTTAGTTTTGATCATTTTCTTAAATGTAAACATTGACTTGGCATTTTTAACTTCATTCTCCAAGCCATTCCATAATCTAATTCCCTGGATTGAGGTAGAACGTCCCTTCAAACTAGTTCTGAATTGTGGTTTTACAAACATCTCTGTCCCCTTAAGATTATAACAACTTTGTCTTTTAACAAAATGCATTTGGATATTTAAAGTAATGCATTATTCTGAGCCCTATACATAACTGATAAAATATTATAGTCTACCAGATCATGGAACTTCAATAACTTCAGTTGATAAACTAATGCACTTGATGAAAGACTGATCAGGTCTCACGGACTGCCTTTTCACCTGACTTGTCTGGTCCAGTGATGCTCAATATGTGTTGTGGGCTTTTGCCTGGGTAAAGAAATGTGAAGGGAAAAAAATCACTGTCCTGATTGTCATGTTTAGTATTTTTGGTTGACAGTTAAAGTGTGGCTGTCCAAAGCATCTGCTCCATAAAAGTCTTTCCAAGGCACACAAGTAAACAAATAAGAAATAAAAAAAAGTCACACCGTCTTTTGCCACAGTTGTCAGCCAACAAGCACAGAAATGTCTGCATCATTTTGCTGGATACAGTATACCGTACTGTCCTTTATCTCTGCCTGCTCATTTCTCAACAAGCTGTGGGGTCTCTGGTGCCCAAGTCCTGCAGTCACTGAGCAAGAGGTGGGGAGTACCCTGGATACTGTAGGTTATAAGTCCATCACAGAGATTTACTGTACGCATTATACAGTATATTAGGCGAGTGTGCAATGATAGAGCAGTTGCCATGCCCATATGTCATGGTGTCTTTGAGCAAGACACCTACTCCCTACCTGCTCCCCAGGTGCTTATATGGCTGACCACTGATAGGTTGAATGCAGAACACAAATTTTGCTATTGTCACCGCAAATTTGGCAATTGTTTTTTTTACACCGAATAGCGTCTCTGACACAACCACCAATCGCCAAACTATTGAAAGGGCTTGGGGATCAGCTGAGAGGGTTAAGTCAAAGTCAGAGTTTCTGTATTTGTCGTTCGCACCATATGTGGTACATGTGGTGGAACAAAATTGTGTACACAGGGTCCCAGTTACATCCAACAAAAGTATAAAATGTAAAAGAAAAACGGTAATAAGATCTAAGATATGAACTAAGCAATACACTAAACTAAGAATACACTAAGTAGTATGCTGGTGAAGATTCTCAGTCGTCCAGGACATGATAAAATCAAAAAAGGCATTCAATACAGGATCAACAAAGTAGTACAAAAATAATATGCCAAACAGCAGCATGAACATGAGTCTGTGTGAGCAGATGAGGACAGAAGTGTGACATAAATCAGTAGCATAAGATCAGCAGCATGGATAGTCAGCAGCACATATCATCAATCAAGTGACATTACAGCGATATTTTTTTTCTCACAGTGATTATTCTGGTTATTTATTAATGAGTCTAACAGCCTCAGGGTAGAAGCTGTTCCTCAGTCTAGTGGTTCTACACTTAATGCTCCTCAACCTCCTTCCTGAGGGGAGCAGGGCAAAAAGTGTGTGTGCTGGGTGAGTGGGGTCCTTCATGATGCAGGTGGCTCTCTTCCTGCATCTGGAGGTGTAAATGTCTGTGATGGTGGGGAGACTGACTCCAACATCTTCTGTGCAGCCTTCACCACTCTCTGTAAAGCTTTTCTTTCTGCAGCTGTGCAGCCTCCATGCCACACGTTGATGCTGGAGCACAGGATGCTCTCCACTGCACACCTGTAGAAGGAGGTGAGGACTGAGCTGCTCAGACCAGCTCGTCTCAGCCGTCTGAGGAAGTAGAGTCTCTGATGACCTTTCTTGATCAGGCTGGTGGTGTTGTTGCTCCAGCTGAGGTTATCATTCATGTGTACACCCAAGTACTTGTAGCTGGAGACCACTTCCACCGCAGATCCTCTTATGTTCAGTGGGGGTGTGGGTGTGTTTGCTCCGTCTGAAGTCCACAATCATCTCCTTTGTCTTTTCACAATGATGTGGAGGTTGTTCTTCCTGCACCAGGTGTTCCACCGCTTGCCTGTAGCTGGACTCATCATTGTTTGTGATGCATCCCACCACCACTGTATTGTCTCCAAACTTTACAATATGACAGTCTGGATGGGTAGCTGCACATTCATATGTGAGCAGAGTGAACAGGAGAGGGCTCGGTACACAGCCCTGAGGTAGCCAGTGCTGAGGATTATGGTTAAGGAGGAGAAGTTGTGGATCCTCACGGACTGTGGTCTGTTTGTTAAGAAGTCTAGGACCCAGTTACAAATGGAGGGGCTTAGTCCTAGTGTGAGTAATTTGTCTATCAGTGTTTGGGGGATCATGGTGTTGAAGGCAGATGTGAAGTCCACAAAGAGCATACAGATGTAGGAGTCCTTCTGCTCCAGGTGGGTAAGAGCAGTATGGACCACAGTGGAGATGGCGTCTTCTGTAGATCGGTTCTTGCGGAATACATACTGTTGAGGGTTCTCGTTGATGTTGATGGTTGTTTTGATGTGGGTCGTGACCAGTTTTTCGAAGCATTTAGCGACTATCAGGGTGAGGGCCACCGGCCGATAGTCATTCAGACAATCACTGTAGAGCTCTTTGGGACTGGGATGATGGTGGCGGTCTTTAAGCAGGTGGGAACTGCTGTCAGGGTGAGGGAGGAGTTAAAGATGTCGGCCAGCACATCGCAGAGCTGATTGGCGCAGTCTTTCAGCACCTTCCCTGGGATGTTATCTGGGCTAGTTGCTCTGTGAGGATTAATCCTCCTGAAAGTACTGCTCACTTCAGCTGAGGTCACGCTGAGAAACTCTTCTTCCGGTGGTGAGGTGAGTCTGGTACCTGTACTGGGTTGTCTGTTCGGGTCTTCAAAGCGTGCATAGAACTTGTTGAGGGCATCAGGCAGTGATGGGTCTCTAGGGCATTGTTCACTTCTGCCTTTATAATCTGTTGTACACTTAAAGACCCTCCATATGCTCTGCGGGTCTTGTAAGGTGAATTGACCCTTGATCCTCTGTGCATATGTGGCCTTGGCCCTCTTAATACCAGCAACCAGCTCTTTTCTTGTCCTTCTCAGCTCCTGTGAGTTGCCAGACCTGAAGGGAGAGGTAAGAGACCTCGTGAGGAAAATGAGGGTGGAGGGAGGTGTGTCCCCCTCCCAAAAAAAGTGTGTTGTCTGTCCAGGGATTCGAACCTAGAACGTCCTTTACTAACCTCTGTGCCACCACTTCCCCTTTATCGTATTGGAACATATTTGGTGACAATAGTAACTCACCCCCCACCTCACCAATAAAAATAAATAAATAAATGCTGCATTTGCAAGGTTTTAACAAGGGCAAGTTTAATTCTTGTGATGATGGACGTCTCTCTGGCCAGTCAGTGACTTGCAGTCTGCTGACGTCAGGTCTTCAGCTCCACTCGTCTCACTTGGAAACAACCGGGAAGGTCCTCAGAACTGGGCTGGTAAGAATGCTCAATGGAAAGACTCTGAAGCTGTGCCGAGTCGACCCATGCAGAGCTGAAGGTTTTTTCCACGACACTTGTTTTTGTGTTGGCCGACTGTGATGGTGTTCAAACTGCACCAGTCGTTCACTCTGTAAACTAGAGAAGTTGAAAATTGTCTGGCACTTGGGTGGAGGGTTGCCACCTTTTTTTTAGAAGCAAGTCTTGGAGTATTTTGCCATGTATGCAGTTCCTCTACTTTGACCATTCATGATTCATCCCGACACTGATGAGAGAGGCCGCGCTGAAGAACATGTCATGTGTTCTGAATAAGCAGCAGCTTTACACACTCACCCAATCTTCAGGATGACTGTGCATACATAATCACGCTGTATTGGTGAAAACTGGTGCAATGTTAATAAAAGCTCTTGAATCTTGAATCTTGAATTCATATTTGAGTAATTCTTTGTACTGTATATTATGTGTGCAGTATTGGAGTTTGCCCTCTTTCACTTAAGTATTATTCTGTTTTCTGGTGGATTTCAGAGACAGGCTGTCCTGTATGACTGGAGTGGATTAATGAAGTGGCTGAGGCTAACACTAGAGCAAACCGAACAAAATGTGTTGCTCTGTGGATCAACATCATTCTGTCACAGAAATTATTTTCACGTTTTAGAGAAAACTAGATAAGAAAACCACAACTAGTCTTTCATGTTGTGATTATTAATTAAAAAAAAACATGTAAAAATGTATACAGTACTTATTTCTGTCTTAGTTTTAGTCGAAGAGACACTGCAGAGGAAGTAACGGGCCACATTTGGCCCCAGAGCCACAGGTTGCAAACTCCTAGCTCAGACAGAAAAGTCCAAGTTCACTTAAGACTCCCAAAGATGAAGAGATGAAATTATGTTTAGGCTAAATGTCCATAAAATGTATATTTCACTAAAGAATGACACCTCATCAATAAGAAGCATCGAAACAGAGACTGTGACACATCATTGCACAGTATACAGTAGAGGATTTAAACTATTCACTTCTTAAACATAAATTGTGTTTGGATTTAAACACATAATAATTTATTTCCTAAAGGTTTAAATGTGGATCTGGATTTTAGACCTGTCCATTGAACTTTATATCAATGTGCGGCTATCAAAGCCTGTGGCACAATATTAAGTGACCAAGCTGCATGTTTTGGTGTAATTTATTCATTTTTATTTATTTTATATATTTATATGATCAAAGTACAGGGAACCCCCGACCTACGAACCCACCGACCTGCGAACCACGGGACCTACGAACGAGTTAAAGTAGAATAATGTCATCGACGTACGGCAGAAAATATGTGACCTACGAACGAACCAAGTTAAAAATATATAATCGACCTACGGCACACGACCTACGAACGAGCCCCATTACAGGTATATAATCGAGCTACGGCGAAACTGCGTCACAAAACGGCAATCGGCGAGGTGGGGGAGGGGATTGCCTTTGGCTGTTGCTGGTTGGGCATGGGCGTGACACTGCGCATGGCAGTGGAAAAGTACCGCCAGCGAGAGGGGGGGGCTGGGCTTCTGGCGGATGTACACACAGCCGCATTGCAGCTGGCGGCGGAGGGATCCGTACAGGTAAAGCGGTAACTATTTAAAGGGCTGCGGCCATTTTGTGCCTCGTGGTTTTCCACGGTGATTGATGGGAGAAGACACTTACTGACACATGCCTGAACTTACAACTGGCCTAAAATGCTCCCAACATTCATTGTTGAGCAATGGCTCAGCAGTTCCATCAGATGCAGGTTTGATCATGAGAACAACATCTGTCTACCTACACTTCGGTCAAAGTAAGACAATTTTGATTCATTTTTCTGCTGCTTCTCGCTTTTTCTGAGTTCATGGACTTCTTTCTCATGCACATGGACACTCATCAACGCAACGTGCTCATGTGTGATTGCTGACATCATTTTGCTGATGTGACTCTCTGATTTGCTGCTGTTTTGCTGTGAAAAGCTGCACTTTCAGAAGTGCTCATGTGTGATTGTTGACATCATTTTGCTGATGGGAATCCCTGATTTGCTGCAGTTCTGATGTGAAAAGCTGCACTTTCAGAAGTGCTCATGTGTGATTGTTGACATCATTTTGCTGATGGGAATCCCTGATTTGCTGCAGTTCTGATGTGAAAAGCTGCACTTTCAGAAGTGCTCATGTGTGATTGTTGACATCATTTTGCTGATGGGAATCCCTGGTTTGCTGCAGGTTTGATGTGAAAAGCTGCACTTTCAGAAGTGCTCATGTGTGATTGTTGACATCATTTTGCTGATGAGATTTCCTGCTGATTTGCTGCAGTTCTGATGTGAAGTTACTGATGTACAGTTACTGTGTGTGTTTATGGATGCATGTGTGGTGTAATGGTTTAGATAAGTGTTTGTAAATAAAGTTCTGTGCATGTATATAGCCCAGTATGTCAGTGTCATGCTGTTAAATGTGGGCGCGGCGGTCCGTTAGCGGTATTTCCGCGACCTACGAACAGAATAGCGACCTACGAACGAGACGCTATTTTCACCCCCCACCTGCGAACCGATCGACCTGCGAACGGTTCTTAGGTCCCAAACTCGTTCGTAGGTCGGGGGTTCCCTGTAATGGGAGGAGCAGCAATGAAAAAAAAAGGTAGAAATGGAAGAATAATGACCAAATGGTAATAAAGGTGCTTTAACTTGTCTTTCTTTAACAAAATTTGCTGAATTTGTCAAGCTCTCTGATGTTTTGCGGACAAAAAAATGCCCTTCAATTTCTGTATTTCCCTTCTTTGTGGATTTTGTTACCAAGAAGGAATCAAAGTTCAGATGTTTAGCATTCATTCCCAACAAACATCAGATGTATTCAGTCATTCCTTGAGAACATCAGGAGATGAATGATGCTTTTGTAACTTTGATGTGATTCTATGATCAGACTACCTTCAACAAGGCCAAGATAAAATACTAAATGAAGATTCATGCAAGATATCAATAAATCCTTCATGACTCTCCGTACTTCAATCTTTAGTCACTTTGAGAATGATTTCTGTTCTTTTGAATAAAGTGTCACATTTCCTATAAATTCCACTGATCTTTCCCTTCTTCACCCTCCTGCT
>JBBPBX010044523.1:0-11679 GCA_038048925.1 Garcialebias charrua | reverse complement strand
ATATACAGTATATATACTGTATATGTATTACATACATATATTATATAAATTGCATATATATATTATATATTTATATATATATATATATTGCATATATATACATAATGTATATAGCATATATATATATTACATATTTATATATAAATATACTGTATATTTATATGTATATTTATTACCTTGTACTCATAGTATGTTATGGCTTAAAAATATTAGTGTGTATTGAACCATCAACAACTGACATTTTGTGTACTTTAATGTACGGTAAATCATACTGTCATACAAAGTTTACATTTAGTGGAAAGAAAGGAAAATGGACATCTCAAATCACGTTATGTTGCAGCAGCTGGACAAGGGCATTGCTTACAGCAGTTCCTGCTCCACCTCCATTTGCTGTGGCTCCAGCACGATGTCGGCCAGCGGGTGCCACATCCCAGGTGTCATCATACATCACCCCATGACTTTCGCAAAGATCGTGCAAAGCACAGCAAGTTGTCACCATTATTCTTACAAGGTCTATGTCACACTTGTTGTTCTGCAGCAAACAACGCCACCTTCCTTTCAACCGTCCGAAAGCGTTCTCAACCACTACTCTCGCCCGACTGAGCTTGTAATTGAAGGTTTGCTGCTCCTGTGTTAGACGTCCATTGTCAAAAAAAGGCTTCATTAGCAAGTTCTGTAAAGGATATGCCGAGTCTCCGAGGATGTAGTAGCCGACACTGACACCCTCTATGTCTCTGGTGTGCTGTGGAAAAAGACGTCCTTGTGCTGCCAGTTCCCCCAGTGAAGACAGTCTCAGCACTCTGGGGTCATGTAAACTACCTGGCTGTCCAGAACTGATGTTCCAGAAGAGGCCGTTTCCTCTCCTCAAAATACAGTAGACTGCCATCTCATTAAAACATTCAGGAGTTGGAAATTGAACAAGCTCTGGTACCATCAAATCATGTACAGCTGTACAAAACTCTTGAATACATGTACATACTGTTGTAATGCTTACACCGAACAGATGCCCAATGCTCCTGTAATCTGAGCCTGTAGCTAGCTTCCACAGAGCAATACCTACGGTACTCTTTTTTTTTAAAATTCCACACACTTTCTAAATGTTGAGTCTTGCCGCTCCAATGCTGGACATAATTTGGAGCAGATGTACTTAAAACTTTCCTCAGACATACGGAAGTTTTGAATCCATTGCCTTTCGGTGAATGTTGGAACCACATTGTCCCACCAGTTGGAGCTGCGTTCGTAGGCCCAGACAGACGATCCCGGTAGGCGGCACATCATCTAAATCGGACAACAACAACAAAAAAACATTACTAATTACTTAATAGTAGGGGTTGAACGAGTACATAATTTTTAAACTCGACATTATCATAAATAAACTCGATTTGTGCTCGAGTAGTTGATGGCGTCATATGAACTTAAAGGTTCAGTATGTAACATTTTTATAAATGTAAAGGATTATGAGGAGGTCAATATTAATACTGGCCTCTTTACCTTAATTAATTTACTTATTCAGATTGAATAGTAATTTCACGGATTATTTTCTTTTTCAGTTCACCCAATATTTCTGTGATCTTTATGATGGATAAATAAATAAAGCCATTAAGTGACAGAGACGTTAACTTAGTTTGATATGTCAAAGACACTATCATTTATTTAAAATAAATCAACTAAATTAACACCATTACACTTGATTGACATGATTTCACTTTCTTTCAATTTAACACGTCAGCACACTTGAATTACAACACAACAGACCTAAATACAGGGTGTTAAACATATTTAGTCTGAGGGCTCTTTAGCTTAAATAGTTTCCAGCTTAGAATTGAGGGAAAGGAGATAGGAGGAAGATGGAGAGATGGTTTAAAGGAAATTGTCTTGAGCATGTTACCAAAAGTGACACTTCTCATCCGACTTCTGCTAAAATCCAGGTACGTTTGTAAACAGCTCTTTACCTTCGACGACGAGTCTGATAAAGAAATGACACCAGCCTTTCAGATGCACAGAGTCCTTCAGGCCCAGTACGTCCAATCTGGTTCTAGTTTACGTTTTCAACGTCTCCTGGGTTCCGCATCGACCATCAGAAAATGCGTCAGCTTCAGGCCTCTGACTTCAAGATAAACTTATTCCAGGAAGGAATAAACAAAGTTTTGAGCTTACGCTCGTTCGAAGTGGACTCATAACAGCATGTTATCAGTCCCTAGCTGGACGACGAGTCCTTTGCGTGTGACTGAGTTCACCCAGCTCTTTGGGAAAGGTTCACATCTCTTTGAAGTTCCCAGCAGACTCTGAAGCGTTTCAGCAAAACTTAGAACTTAAAAAAAAAGATCATGAGAGGAGTGAGACTTGTGTCTTTTTCATTGGTCCGTGGACCAGTCGAGCAATTCACTTGCCGTTATCACGACCCAAGGTTACAGCCAGAGCAGAGGGAGATTTGTTTAGGAAAAGACAGAGCAAGCTGGAGCCCTTCTCATGAAAAACAACAGATTAACTGTCTTCTGACTTTCTAAACAAAACGGCCGGGTCTCTCTGACCCGAGTCTTCAACTTTCACACAGCAGTGAACACAGTTTAACTCTTACAGAATAACACAGCTTAAAAGCACACATCATGAAAATGACAAAAGTTATTCTTTTGATCACATCAGCCTAAAATCAAAGATAGAAATAGTCTCTTTTGGTGACTATGTTCTCAGATTACAACTAATGGAATAATTTGTAGTAAATGTCTTGCTTTACTGAGAGGTCAGTAAAGGTCATCTCTGGAACAGTTCAAAAATACACAGGTGTATCAAAGTGGACACGGTCATGCCCACTACATCTCCCCCCTTTTGGAAGCCATCGCCAGTCCTTGGGGATGGGGTCCAACACGAAAGGAAACCTTGAACTGTCTCTGATCTTGAAGTAATCCAGCAAGTGGAAAAGAAAAATCAAAATTATAATCCCATAAAGTTTTTTGGAACTTCCATACTGTTCGGAGGTAATCCCATTGCGAAAAGCTTTTAATCCCTTGGAAAACTGAGTCTGTTAACTCTTGGAAAACAAAGTCTGTGATCCTTTGGAAAACAAAGTCTTATAATCCACAGCGGTAATTCCACAACGGTTAGTTTTGTTGATTGATCAGCAACAATTGTTTTCATAATCAGCATGTAGAGGGGATCCCTCGATTGACGCAGAGGAGGCGACCCTTGGATGAAGGTTGAAGACCAAGCGTTGGAGCTGCAGGTCCCCACATCGAAGGTTGTTGGCTGGTTGGTTTCCAGTCAGTGCCACTCTGGTTCTATGTGTCATGCAATTATGTGGTTTTTAGGTGGGCTTATGATTGGGATTTTACATTAAGCCTTACCTATATGCACCTGGTATGTAAGCTATCATGGTTTAGATCAGCTACAATTACCAATTAAGGGGTGGATCAATTCTGTAAAATTAGATATAGGGATTTGTACCTATAAAATTTTGGAGGGCTTCTGTAACGAAGGCCTCTAATTCCAAACTATTCCTCCATTCATTACTTAGTTTAGGTTAAACTAAAATAGAAAATGAAATATAGTTTGATCTAAATGTCTGTTGTCTTTTAGACGAACGACGTAGGATTTGGTATTCCTAATAAATTTTGAAGTCTATGGCGAGACTCATCAAAATGAATAGACAATCTAGAATAGAAACGATCGAATCGGTTCAATTTAGAAATTGTGAGACCAGTGTAGTTTATGGTACCTTGAGTAGCTTTAAACTACATTGACTCTTCAACGATTGAGATTTAACAAAACGAACTGTATGTTGGCATAGTTAAATCCATATCATTCATTAACCAATGTTAATACAAAACCTTTTTGGCTGGGAGTGTTCAGAACCAAAACAATATCTCAACTAATGACAACAGTAATGACTAAACAACAAGGAAACAACGTTTCACTGCTTCGACACACTCTTGTCGTCAGATTCCAAAGTGCAACACACAAGAAAAACGGGTCTCAACTTTATGACCGAGGTCAAATTAAATCTCGTGGATTTAAACGGTTGTTAAGGTTAGTTTTTGTTGTGGGTTTTAGGCTTAGCGTTTCTAAGTTCAAATTGGACAATGCGACTTATAGGGTGGAAATACGGTAGTTTAAACCTGATTAGTTTATTTACTAACTTGTGTTTGGACGACCTTATTATCCCATGAAGTCGGTGAGTTTGTGAGATCTTTGTCTTTTGTGGAGTCATTGAACGCCTTGTAAGGTTTGATCTGATTTCGATGTACCCATTTAGCAATTGGCTCTTTGCGGCCTTTGCTGATTTTGATTTCGTAGACGACTGAGGACACTTTGTCTGTTATCAGATGAGGTCCAGTCCACCTGGGCATTAGTTTGCGGGCGAGAGTTCCGGTCTCGGACCCTCCTTTCCCGGTTGCTGGAGCGAACGTATAGTACCAGACTCTGTCTCCCACTTGGAGTTCATTATGAGAGGCCTTCTGGTCGTAGTACGCCTTGCGTCCTTCAGCGGATTTTTCCAGGTTTTTCTGGGCGAAAGCAAAAGTGTTTCTGAGGTGTACATTCAAATCTTTCATGTATTGTTGTGTAGTGTAGGCTGTCGCCATGGCGGCGTCGCCTGGTTGGTACAACAGGTGTAGAGGGAGAGTCATTTGTCGACCGGTCATCATCTCGAAGGGAGAGATGCCAGTTGATGTGTGTGGAGTGGCTCTTATGGCCATGAGGACCAGAGGGAGTTTCACGTCCCAGTCCTTGTGGTTTGCAGCCACGTATTTCTTCAAAATACTCACCACAGTTCTGTTTGCTCTCTCTACTTGGCCTGAAGCCTGTGGGTGGTAGCCGACATGAAAGTTGGCCTTGACGCCTAGCGTCTTCCACAGTTCTTTCATCACTTCACCTGTGAAGTGTGTACCTTGGTCTGAGTTCACCCGAAGGGGAAGTCCAAACCTTGAGAATATATGATTCATTAACAACATAGCAGTGGTTTGTGCTGTGTCGTTAGGAGCTGGTAGGCATTCTACCCATTTGGTGAATGCACAGGTTACCGTGAGAAAATATTTATTTCCTCTAGAGCTCTTAGTGAGTGGTCCAACCCAGTCGATCTGGAGGTCAGACCATGGGAATGCAATGCCTCTGCTTTGCAGTGGTGCTCTGTGAAGTGGTCTGGTTGGCTGAAACTGGCCACAGACCACGCACCCTTCAATGTAGTCCTTGACATCCTTTTTCATTCCAGGCCAATAGGCAATTTGTTTTAATGCCGTCAGCGTGGCTTTATCTCCTTTGTGTCCTGCGGACGGGAGATCATGGGCATGAACTAACATCACCCCCCTTTGGTCATGGGGAACCACGAACACAGGTGAGGACGTTGGTCCATGAGCGAAAGTTAGGATGCCTTTGATTAGTTTTAGCTGTTTGCACAGCTGATAAAGGACTTTAAGGTCTGGATCGGAATCCAGTTCGTCTTTAGACGGAGTGTTTTTCTCTGGATCAGTCAGGTACAGTATCATGGAGTTGATAGCAGGATCCGTCAAAACCGAAACTTAAAAACATTGTGGGTCGTTCACCACACCGCATCTTCGCCTGCAGTGCTGTGCAATTAGGTTTACTTTTAGAGATTATTGTGTTTATAGGTTTTAATAATAGTTTTAGAGATGAATATTATTTGCTTTTTGTTTTTGATTTGTGGTTCGGTCGATCCGTGTTATATGTGACCTGCAATGCAACACTGCCCCCTGCTGTCACAATCTACGGTGGTCAGAGAAAAGAAAATCAACAGGAAGTTGATTCAATGAGTAGCGCATTTTATAAAATTATAAACTGTTTTACCTTTTTGACAAGACTGAGCCTGCTCTATAACATCCGTGCACACAAAGGAATCCATTTTTTAGCGTCTACTAAAAGCTAAAAGCTACCCCGCGCTCGGATCATGTGAAATGTAACGTAATGACGTCAGTGCAACGTGATGACGTCATTACGAGTACTCGAGAGGGACAAAAAGACCTCGATAGAAGGTTTAGGACTCGATCTGTCAAGAACTCGGGTACTCTATTAAAGCACTACTTAATAGTAAGTTCTAATATAGATAATCATCTAGACACATGTGCCAGGTCATTAGTGATCATTCAGATATACTAAATAGCAACTATTTTCATAACTAAATCATGTAACAACTGTGGTATAACTGTATATTTAATACAGAGACGCACGAGAGTGACGTCTTCAGACAGGGACATGAACGTGTTAGGTTTCGTTTCATGGGGTTGAAGAATAAAGCCACGTTAAGCTAGCAGCCGGACTCGCGTGTATAATTTAATAACACGACATGGTGTCAGAAGTCCTGTAGCTACGTGGAGAGAAGCCTGTCAGTTTGTACGCCTGCAAGACTAAAAAGAGGACGAAATGAGCGACGGAGAACACGCGAGCAGCGGGACGGGGCAGCCGGCAGCAGCGGCACTGCAAAGAGGCGCAGTGGGCCCAGGACCATGTGCTACGTTCAACATCCAGCCGCCGGAGTCCTTCGACTTTTCAAAACCACAAGAGTGGGACAAATGGATCAGAAGATTTGAAAGATTTCGCCTGGCAAGTAACCTAAATGCAAGTTCAGAAGAGAATCAGATAAACATGCTGATTTACTGCATGGGTGATGAGGCGGACGACATTTTACGTGGGCTAATGGTGTGGTTACACCGAGCAGCTTTTTCAGCAGCAGGAGCAAAGTCAATGGTGGACGCGCTTCCAGCCACGTCTTGGCGTCTGGCGTCAGGTCGCGTGCGTGTTGAGCGTGCTTGGAAGTGTTTTTCCGTGCACGTGAACCGGCTTCAGCCTCCAAACCGCGCATTCAACATGCTGAAGATTTCGCGGTTCAAACTTTCAACGCCGCTCAACTCTCCCTGATTGGTTGGTGTGTCAACCAATCAGGGAGAGTCGGGGGGAGAAGAGAGGGGGCAGGGGGAGAGTCCCTATGTGACGTGGAAAGGAGGGTGCGCGCACTATGTGACGTATTGTTTATCGGACACAGAAAAGACCCGCGAGGTCGTGGACTATGGAAGAGGAACTCATTGTAGCTGTGTGTTCGCGACAAGTCCTTCACGACCAGTCAAGTCTGCTCCAGAGACGGAAATAAAAAGCTCCTCGCCTGGCGGAGTGAGCAGGACTCTGTGCGCAGGGCTCTGTATACCGGTAAGCTCCTCCCACACACCCAGCAGCTGTTTCGCGTTCTGGCGTTCAGCTCTGGACATGCTGCATTCACAAGTGCGTCCACTTGCGTGCGTGAGGAGCTTTTTGGAGGTTGAAAAGCTGTTCGGTGTAACCACACTATAACACTGACGGCTGCAGATAGAAACACTTACAAAGGGGTACGTGACAGCTTTCAAAGATTCTACGTCGGTGCAGCGGGTTCCGGCGGGGGCCTGTGAATTTGTCGCGGGTGACCCCGGGGGGTCATTGTATGTGGTCGCTGGTAGGGGTTTGTCAGGTTCTTCCCCTTGGTAGGATCTGGGGAGTGGGCTAGTTGCTCGTCCTGTTCGGGTGGTCCTGAGGACTCTGGGCTCTGGGTCCTTCCTGGGGTCTTGGGCTTTGATCGCCCCTTCGTCTGCCTCGGGCTTTGGGGGGACGGATCTCTGATGCTTCACAGTCGCTACTAAATGTTCTATTGGAGGAACCTTATTCACTTATGCATGCTCACAACCACACACAAATGGATGCAGGGATGTATATATAGATATATGCAGATATGTAGATGGGTATATAAATGAATATAAAAGTATATGTATGTATACTATATATATATTTGTAGATATGGGTATGTGTATTTATAGAATTCTACTGCAAGCTCATGAATATTATTAGTCTTTATGCATGTATGTTCCATTGTTGTGTTCTGTCATGTGCTTTGCAGGATTGTGGACGGAGGTTGGGTGTGTTTGCCTTGTGCTCTTTTGGTTGATAATTGTTGATTTGTTGTCTTACTTTCTCTTTTCTTTCTTTCTCTCTTAAAAAATATATATATTTTGGAGTGAGAGGATGGCTAAAAGGTGTGAAGGGAGGCCATCTATAAATGGAAAAAAAAAAGATTCTTCATTGTAAAGAAAAACGTAATATATGAGCGTGCCAAGTTTAACATGCGGAAACAAAAAGGAGTCTGTGGATTTGTTTGTCACTGTGCTATATGCGTTAGCTGAACACTGTAACTATGGGGTGTTACACGACAAGCTAATCAGAGACAGATTTGTTGTTGGACAGTTGGACAAAGGGCTCTCTGAACGCATGCAGCCGGACGCAGAACTTACGTTAGATAAAGCAGTGAGGATGGCACGTCAAAGCGAGGAGGTGAAAAAAGAGCAAGCTTCGCTGCAAATAGACTCCAAAGCACAGGCTAGCGATGCTAAGTTTTTGGACAGATGCTAAGTTTGTGGACAGAGTCAGAGAGTACAAAAATGGCAAGTTTGCTCAAAATAAACCTCAGCATGTCAAAGAGCAAAACAGCAAGAAAAAAGCTTCATAGTCACAGTGTCTGAAATGTGGCAAATCTCCATCACATCCTAAACGTGACTGTCCTGCAAATGAAAGCAAATGTCACATATGTGGCAGAAAAGGGCATTATAGCCGTGTGTGCAGGACACCTATGTCAGTACATTAGGTGGAAGAATAGGATGAAGACGCCATTTTCCTTGGCAGCATCACAACAGATGGTGATCCTTGGTTGGTTAAAATTAATATTCTCGACGAAAGTGTGACGTTTAAAATCGACACAGGTGCCTATGTCACTGTTCTGCCGCACGTTGTGTTTCAGAACATATTTAAAGACAGTCCACCCATTCTCAAAAAAGCTTCTAAACCACTTTTGGGGCCAGGTAGGAGTCCACTTGATGTTGTGGGCGTTGCCAGGCTGCTGCTTAAGAGAGGTGGAAAAGAAGAGATGGAGGATGTGTACATTGTTTGCCACCTGCACACTGCATTGTTGGGAAGATCTGTGAGCTGTAGGCTGGGGCTAGTTGCACGCCTAGACAGTGTTGACATGGAGTCACTAATGCCCCTTTTCCACCGGTCGGCGCGGGTCGGTTATGACGTCATATGTGCGTCGCAGACACCCACTTCAAGCCATTCCCACCGGATTCTCCGTGCTGCGCCGTTCCAAATTCCCGGTCTCATTTCATAAGGGTCCCAACCCACGCTCATGTGAGTTGGCCCGTCGCGTCAGAAACACTTTCGGTCACTGATTGGTAGGGGTGTAACGATACACAAAACTCACGAGACGAGACGAGAAAATCACAGATCTCGCGAGAACGAGACGAGATTTTAACATTAGTTCAAGAAAACTTCAAAGGTCGGTTTTATGCCGCAAAAAGGCTTTTATTCTGTTTTAACATGTATTACAAACCCAACTGATGTCTTCATTTTACTGATTGAATCTCCTTAGACCTTAGAACGTTCAACTTTGTTAAAAAAAATAGATATTCACGCAGGACTTTCCAAAAATTGAACATAAATATCCGCATCAGCGCTGAATCTGCAGCCGTCACTCACCAGTGTTGCCAGATTGGGCGGTTCACCGCGATTTTCCTTCTGCCTTTTGCGGGTAAAGAGTGCTTTGGGTGGGTGGGACTCTATCTGGCAACACCGGTCACACCGGTGTTTACACGCGTGTCTTTACATTCGGGGCAGCGTCGGCAGCGCCGGGACCCTCCATCAATGTAGAGGCGTCTCGTCTGCGGCACCGGGACCCTCCATCAGTAGTTGGGGCGTCTTCTATAGCAACTTCATCCGGCGAAGCCATGCTGTCCGTGACGCTGACTTGCTAGGGGCTCTGCTAGCGCTAGCATTAGCATCTCGCGAGACAACGTTACCTCTCAACGAGAGATATCGCGGGAGTTTAATATTGCGAGATCTCGTACAACGAGATCTCGTTACATGCCTACTGATTGGTCAGGGGGGAAGGAGTGTGCGGGGTGGAGTCTGTGGTGACGAGTCTGCGCAGAGGAGGTTGCGCAGAGGACTGTGTTTGGTCTTTTGTAAACAACCTCAATCTTGTCCGTTCCGTTGTATCTTGATTTTAAAAAAAAGATCATGTCTAATCAGTGGTCAAACGCAGAGGTGCAGGCGTTTTTGTGCTTTGTTGCTGACGAGAGGATCCAACGCGAGCTGGATGGAATGGTCCGAAATGAGACTGTATTCAAAGAAGTCTCGGAGCTCATGGCTAAGCATGGCTATCAGCGAAACCCAAAGCAGTGCAGGGAGAAGCTTAAGAAACTTCGTGCTGAATACCAGAAAAATAAAGACGATAATGGCAGGAGCGGAGCAGGCCGAAAAAACCTGGAAGTGGTTTGACCAGATGGACGCCATATATGGTAATCGCCCATCTAATAACTGGCGCGAAACTAGCTTGGACACAGCAGCTAATAGTTTTCATGAGGAATCAGTCATAGAAGATGGTGAGTGTTTTATAACGTTTAACACATTGTAAGTTACAGATCCCATCGGTTGTGAACATATCTTAAAAAAGAGGCTGAGAACGATGCTAACGATGCTATGCTAACTAGCGCACATGCTAACTGTAGTCTGTTCTAACTGTATTTTTTCCGGAACATATTTTAGCATGTGACGCTACAGAGTCCACAGTGGAACCTCCAAACCCCTCGGCTTCACAGAATGCCCCTGATCCATCACCTGAATCATCAACTCCACCACTGGAGAGCAGTTCATCTGTGCCCAGCTGCTCACAGATCAGAACAGAACGTCAGACATCAATACTTGGTAAGAAATAATGTATCAATCACCTTCCACCTCAGTGTATTTATGACGTTAAGTACATGCTTTCATTATTATTTTAACTAAAAAAATGAATAATTAATTAAAACTGAATTAATACTGAATCGTACCTATTTCAAGTGTCACACCCAACACATGTTGTGGTATGAAAAGCACATTTCCCCAGTTACATACAACAACAATTACATGTAAAATTTACACAGTAGTAGTATATATGATATAAACCAAGTCATACATGAACTACACAACATTTAATAATAATAATATGCTAAGCATTACCCAATAGCCATCAAACAAACAGTATGTCAATCCAACAACACGATTGTGGGTTTTCTGCAGCCTTACAAATATCTAACCAGTGTAATCACTTAAAAATAACATAATTTAAAAATCACATTATTTTCTACTGATGTGTTCAATGTACAGGTATCTGGGTTTTTACCCCACCTGCACACACACACGTTTAAAGTGCACGTTTTGTATTAACCACAAATTTGCAATTTGCAAAACGTGCACTTTAAACGTGTGTGTGTGCAGGTGGGGTAAAAACCCAGATACCTGTACATTGAACACATCAGTAGAAAATAATGTGATTTTTACATTATGTTATTTTTAAGTGATTACACTGGTTAGATATTTGTAAGGCTGCAGAAAACCCACAATCGTGTTGTTGGATTGATATACTAGCTGTTTGTTCAATGGCTATTGGGTAATGCTTAGCATATTATTATTATTAAATGTTTTGTAGTTCATGTATGACTTGGTTTATATCATATATACTACTACTGTGTAAATTTTACATGTAATTGTTGTTGTATGTAATTGGGGAAATGTGCTTTTCATACCACAACATGTGTTGCGTGTGACACTTGAAATATGTACGATTCAGTATTAATTCAGTATTAATTAATTATTCATTTTTTTAGTTAAAATAATAATGAA
>JBBPBX010044522.1:0-18554 GCA_038048925.1 Garcialebias charrua | reverse complement strand
TAGCCTGCAGATTGCTACTTTGTTTGTTGTTGTAAATTGAAATATTTGCTGTGCAGTTGTATCTTTTAACTTAATTGCTATTATGAAGACAGCTGTAAATGATCATTAATAGCATGAAAAAGCTATGTTTTACCTGTGAATGAATATCAGTAGGGGTCTGGCTTCATTTCAGGGGAAAATTTAAGTGTCTTTTCTCTTCTGTATCTGGGGAACGTGAGCATATTACATGTCTTTATCAAACTGACAGCAGCTACGGCCTTTGTCTCAAGTTTCCACACTGAGTTATGACCTCATCATCACGTTTGTACAAAAGGGAAAAATTAAATTAGGTAGAGTAATGAACCTAGGTGCTTTTCATAAGAAATCCTTCCACTCATTGTTCCCCGAGTTGTTTAAGGGAGTAATCTGCTGCACATACTTGGGTATCACTTAAATCCAGGCCATCACAAAAAGCTGCCAGGGGTCTGCCTTTTTAAACGTGACTTCTCACGGGGGACCTAGATCAAAGATGAAAAGCATGCTGAACGGTCTGGGAAATGGGTGAAGGGGAGGTATGAAAGGAGTAGGGAGTGCAATACATCAAATTAACAAATTTGCTTTCCTTTTCCCGGTAGGCGATGGAGTAAATTCTCTGGTACTTAAAGCGGTATTGAACTGACAAGAAAGGAGACAGGGAGGAGTCAGATGGTAGAAGTTCTTGGTAAGACAGTTATGCGAGATTGAATGAATGTGTAATTAACAACACTCTTACTCCTAATTAAAACCTCTTAGCTTTCTCCTCACAAGGTTGCAGCAGCTGGTAAAGACAAGGCCCTCACTGTGAGATGAGAGACATAAATTTTATGTCAGTAAAGCAAGGCAGCACCTGGTTATGCCCACACCTGTCAGTGTTGGCATCATAGCTCATCCTGTCAATGAATTACCATCCTCTAGGGCTAAGAGTGGAAAAAAAAGGTAGACACTTTCATCCCAGAAATAAAATCCCTGGTGGCATAAAGGTGGTACTACATATCCATTTTCAAAATTAAATATATCGTTTGGTTTGTCGTGGCAGACACCTGCCTCCTCTAGTAAAAATGTCACACTCCAGAGCTAAGAGATTTCCCCTAGGAACAACATTACAGTATTGCCTTGTAACTATAACTTAATATCATGTCAAAATCTCTCGAGGATGACGGTAAAGCTGCAGAAAAAGGGAAAACAAGAGCAACTCAAACGCTCGAAGAAACAGATGGAGGCCAGAAGCAGGTGGAAGAAAAGGAGAGAGATGCACCATAAGGGAGTGTGGGGGGGAGGGGGGGACTCAACATGCACAGTGAAACAGAACTCAGTTCCCCCAGATAATAACGGCAACATGGGAACAATAAAAGCCTATCAAGTCATTTAAAAAAACAATAGGAAACAACATGGGAATGCCTTTTAGTATTAAATTTTGATGTTAGTTCAATAAATGATTTTGTTGTCTTTTATAAAAGTCTCTTTAACCGGGGCGAGGATAGTCCTGTGGGACGTGCATATGGTAGATGCTTTCTTTTTCCTGAGAGCTCACTGATACTCTTGCTAAATTGTCTATTCTTCTGGCTCTGCCTTTCTCCTTCCAGTAAAAAAATAAATACATAAAAGTCCTGCAACCCGATTGCTTTTCATGGTCCTCCTTAATTGTATTACATCTTCAGCACAGTTGGCTTCATCAGCTTCTCTACCAAATGCCCGAAAGTCTTTCTCCGTGGAAATAATTGCATATAATCAGTGATGACATCCTGATGCGCTGATGTTGTGATTGGACGATAATTATATATGTTGTTCACATTAATGGTACACTTTCACCCAGAGTGACTCTGGGCTGCATGGACAACTTTGAGTGAGTCTGATTGTGGCTGCGAGTGAGGCTGAGTGGCTGGCAGCAGCAGGAGACGTGCGACGGTTGATGAACACCTGACTCAGAGGCATCATCTGCGCAACTCTTTAGACCCGTTCATAATTGGTGTCTCGGTTACTCTATCCTAACTGACTTGATGTTTGTTTTGTTTTTTAAGAAAGAAAGAGAAAAGTTGTGGCTATCTGAACCATGCAAGCCAGTTAAAATAGTAGGGGAAAAATGATTCAAGCATTAAAACAACCTGTCATTTCTGAGCTACCTCATAGTATGATGAATTCCCTCGGTGGACACCTCGATCACCTAAGTTGTCTGAGTAAGACACACTTGATCACTGTCAGGGAAGCTGAAGATGGTCACCGATAGCTGTCTGGGCACAGAACTCTCAGTCTCCCATTCTCTGTCTTTTTTTCTCCCATCACACAGGCATACTCATTTGTGTCAATCTGCCTGCGTTGCAGACTGAAGATAAAGAAAGAAAGCTTTAGAAAATGAAAATATAGGAAGCTATAAGAAGAAAATGATCTGGGAAATGGTATAGAGCAAAGTTTTTGCTGAAGTTCAAGAACTAACGCAAACGTGATTGCTTTAATAACAGCTTGGGTCAGCTGCACCCTGGTGTGAAGGGCCGTCCAGACCAAAAATGATAACGGCATTGCTGTGCTCTGAACCCCATTTGTTTCTGTTGCATGAGCTGCGCAACAAGGATTTTGGACTGCAGCTGACAAATACTCTCGCAGCCAATAGATATGATGGTACCTATCAAACTGCTCCCTGCTGAGCTAAAAGTGGCCATCACTGTGGAAACTGAGCTCCTTCACGAGTTTGAATTTCCAACTTTTTTCTCTGAATCATAGCTTCTTGTGCACTTCTTCCCTTGCTGCTTTACTTTCTCCTCCTCACAAGGAGGGTTTGTGCTAGCGCTTGCTTTTTATCTATACATTTGCATTATTATCGCCGACAGCACTGGATGTGAAGCAGGAGCTTGCTGTTCGGCAAAAATATTGTCAGCTTGTTGTTTGGAAAACCTCCCCTATTTTGTGCTACACTCCACTACACTTCACAGTGATGTAGAGGCAGTGAGTTCAGTGCATGTCACTTCCCGTCTGAAATGGCCATTAGGCCCAGCATTCAACTCATTACTCCAGTTTCAGTTCAGTAGCTGGCGATAATGCACTGACAAGCTGTTTTGTCAAACGTCAGTTCAAAAGAAAAGAAGTTTCAGAGGTTTGATGCAAATTGTGTATCTTTGTCATCTTTGAGGCATACATTTTACAATTGTAGATGATGACATTTTTATTTTTAAACCTGCTGTTATGTTGTCCTTTTCTATTTGTCTGGTGCTTGGTGTCACTATTTACATAGAAGGGGGTTATGATGATTTTGTTATACAGTAATCCTCATTCTGGAAAAGTTAGAATATTGTGTATAATTCGATTACTAATTATTTCATTGTTTTGTTCACAATGAAACACTGTAAACATATCAAATGTTGAAACTAAAATGTTGCACCATTTTTATTTTTGAAATAATTAAGGTAATTTTGAATTCATGATATCAACAAATTCAATTTAAGCCAATTTCAAATTTCAAAGCTGAAAACATTTGCTACAGAGGCAACAAATGGCTGTAAAATTAAGTGGTATGGATAGGAAAAGGTTTGGGCAGCACATTGCAACTAATGCCCCTTTTCCACCGGTCGGCTCGGGTCGGATGTTACGTCATATGTGCGTCGCAGAGACCCCCTTTCATCCTTTTCCACCGGATATTTCGAGCGGAGCCGCGCGAGATTTCCTGAGATTTTCGGGCTGCTTTCAGAGGGGTACTGAAGCGAGCTCACCCGCTCCGGAAGTAGGAAGGAGGAGACGAGAGCTGTTTTTACGGAAGCGAGGGACGCGATCACTGCAGGACTTTTACATGATAAACACGGTAAAAACAATTATTATTTTTTAAATTTATAGCAAAGATGGGTCTTCAGCTGAACGTGTCCTTAATAAAATCACGTACTGCTCAAAACTGCAGGATTTTAAAAAAATAGGTTCGCCACGAGCAACACGCGGCGCGCGGGCGGCTTTATGTCTTTAAATGTAGCTCAATGAACAGATATAAAATATATTTCATAGCTGACTTTAATAGTACGAGGGCTCCTGAGCTTAACCACGCTTTAATATTGTCACGTATGGTCAAATGTGCTGCATTTAAAGTAGTTTCGCTTTGACTTTTTCCAAAACCTGTGTTTGCACAACGAAAATAAATTATAAAAATTCGAATTTTATTTCAAATAACTCCAACAGGATACATTTCGTATATGAACATGTTGTGATCACACTAGATTTTTTTGAAAAATATCAGCTTTGTGGTTTTTGATAGAATTGATAATATGTGATACAAAGTAGAAAATAATGGACGTAGGTTGACACATTTATGTCTATAAAACATTGAATTTTATTTCAAATAACTCCAACAGGATACATTTCGTATATGAACATGTTGTGATCACACTAGATTTTTTTGAAAAATATCAGCTTTGTGGTTTTTGATAGAATTGATAATATGTGATACAAAGTAGAAAATAATGGACGTAGGTTGACACATTTATGTCTATAAAACATTGAATTTTATTTCAAATAACTCCAACAGGATACATTTCGTATATGAACATGTTGTGATCACACTAGATTTTTTTGAAAAATATCAGCTTTGTGGTTTTTGATAGAATTGATAATATGTGATACAAAGTAGAAAATAATGGACGTAGGTTGACACATTTATGTCTATAAAACATTGAATTTTATTTCAAATAACTCCAACAGGATACATTTCGTATATGAACATGTTGTGATCACACTAGATTTTTTTGAAAAATATCAGCTTTGTGGTTTTTGATAGAATTGATAATATGTGATACAAAGTAGAAAATAATGGACGTAGGTTGACACATTTATGTCTATAAAACATTGAATTTTATTTCAAATAACTCCAACAGGATACATTTCGTATATGAACATGTTGTGATCACACTAGATTTTTTTGAAAAATATCAGCTATGTGGTTTTTGATAGAATTGATAATATGTGATACAAAGTCTTTATTGTGTTCTTCTTCTAGTGGTGGCTAGTACTGTAGTAAATAGCTTGAGGAACACTACTGCCACCATGTGGTAAGACGAGTAGGATTCTGGACCCCGCCCACAGAAGGGGTACAAAAAAGCTGTGGAAACAGAACATAGATGTGACCCGACCCGAACTGAGCCGACCTGAGCCGATCCAACCCGAGCCGAGCCGAGCGGTGGAAAAGAGGCAGAATTAGGTTAAGTGGCAAAAAGACTGGGTATAAAGAGAGCATTTTAGAGAGTCTGGATCTCCCAGAAGTAAAGATGGGCAGAAGTTCACTAGTCTGCGAAAAGCACATCCAAAAATATTGGAACGATTAAAAAAATGTTAATGAAATTTCTTAGAATATCCCATCATCTACAGTTCATAAAAAAGATTTCAAGAATCAAAATATATCTCTGTGCTCAAGAGAAGAAGACTGAAGTTCAACAATGGATGATTGTCACTCCATTATAAATAGGCTTTGGGCTAAGGAACATTTCCAAAAATTATTGGCTGTAAACATAGTTCACTGTGCCATCCACAAATGCTGTTTAAAGCTCTATCAGGCAATCAAGCAGCCATATACAGGACACTATCCAGAAAAAACTACATCTTCTCTGGATCAAAACTCATTTAAAATGGACCAAGTCCAAACTGGAGTATTGTTCTGTGGTCAGACAAATCTCAGATTAAAAATCAGTTGGAAACAACAAACTCTACGTCCTCTGCACTAAACAGAGGAGGCACCATCCAGCCTGTTATCAGTGCAGAGTTTAAAAGCCTGCCTCTTATGGATGGAATGACACATGGTACAACAATGCAAGTGGCATGGAAAGCTTACACATCTGGAAAGGCATCATCAATACATCTTACACAATACCCCAGATTTTCGGGAATTGGGTTGTAGAAGGCATCCACACAGACTGTGAGGGATGCTTAAGGTGACATTTGTTGCACACACCTCATGATTAAATGCATGTAGAAACTATTCAAACTTCAGAGATGATAATATGCCTCCATAGTCCTGTTATTGCTTTTATTTAGGCAAAACACTCAGATTAAAGGTGGATATAAATGTAGTTTTATGTCACATCTACAAACCCAAACAAATGTAACACTAAAGATGATGATGATTCAGAATCTCCTTTAGACAAACACTTTTTTTTTAAAATCAAGGTTTGAAAAGAAACATGTTTTAGAAAGAAGTGCTCAAGAGGTGCATGTAAATGTTCAAGCAAGCTTTTGGTTTCCTACATAACTCTAAAAATTAAAAGTTTTTTTTTCATAAACTCCTCACAGATGATCTGGTCAACACAAAACTGATCGTCTTTGAAAGCTGTGAAGAACAAGTGATTCACAATGCCATCTATTGTCTGCATTTATCTTCACAGGTGTTCTGAGTAGAAGTAATTATTCATTCAGCCTCATTGAGCTGTTTGATACAATTGTTTGTGCCACATTGAACACGTTCAACAGAAAGAAAAGAAAGGTGAGATAAGCAATACGAAGATTTCATAGCATTGTCAAGATAAGGATGACACAACCATATCCAAACAACCAAACGGCTCTATGTCTACTGCTGGGCTGCTTCGACTTCAGGTGAGTGAACGCTGGCGCACCTGGCTGCCGTTGCTCGTCGTACTTTTTTCTTGTTTTTGTTTTATTCAGTACTTTCTGCTGTTTTTTCACTGATCCTTGCCTGGGCATTTCTACTTATTATCAAACATGGATTTTACTTGGATTTACCTGCTGCCTGCTCTCGTTTGGACTCTCATGCTGATCATCCTCCACCACCCAGCGTCTGGCCTCCTCCATTATTCAGCCGTTGAGCTCCTTCGTCTTCGCTTTCTACCAGCCGTCCCGCCTGTGCTACCTCTTCAGGAAATTGCCTTCCTTCCTCGTCGGAGATACATTCGCCGGGGCTCGCGCAGTCGACTCAACGCTGACAAGGCTAATCCCATAACCTCCAACTGGTCTGACTCTTGCCATTCTTCACGCCGCAGTGCTCGGGCCGCTAACAGTAGCAGCACGTTAGCCAACCTAGCTAGGTCGGCTAACGCTCCAGTCACTACCTCCGCCTCCTCCGTAAAGTTTGGACTTCTGAACGTTCGCTCTCTCACGGGCAAAGGTCAGCTTATTCACGATCTAATATCTGACTGTAAACTGGATTTCATCTGTTTAACAGAAACGTGCCAACAACAAAATGACTTTTTTCATCTGAATGAGTCCACACCACCGGGGGTTGTTTACATCGCCAAGGCCCGTGACTCGGGCCGAGGAGGAGGTCTCGCGATAATTCACCACGAGAACTGGAAGGTCACTCCGGTTTGCACTCCTCCTCCTTCGAACACACTGTGTGTCTGCTCTCAGGCCCTACCCCCACAGTTGTTGCCACTATCTACCACCCGCCAAAAGAAAACAACTCCATGAATGAGTTTGCTGCCCTAATGGCCCATCTAACAGCTCTTTCACCCAACATTATTGTGTTGGGTGATTTCAGCTTACATATGGATGAAGAAAACAAACCCATCACCAAAGACTTCATAACCTGGACACCTGTGGCTTTCAACAGCTCATCAACTTTCCAACACACAAGATGGGCCACACTTTGGATTTACTCTGCTGCTCCGGACTTTCTCCTTTTAACTGTTCTTCTGATGAACTTCCATTTACTGATCACCTGATAATTTCATTCAATGTTAAGCTTAAATTTTCCTCAGAGAAAACTCAACGCACTCTTTCCTTCCGTAATATCAAGAATATCAACCATGACACTCTTTTATCTCATATTAATAATACCTTCTCCACCTTCAACTCCTCCAACCCAGATGATCTTGTCACATTATACAACACCAGCCTCACCAACGTCCTTAACTCTGTTGCTCCTTTGAAAATTCGGACTGTTTCCTTCTCCAACTCTGCACCCTGGTTCATTCCAGAACTCCTCTCCCTGAAAACCAAAGGTCGGCGGCTAGAGCGTCTCTATAAAAAATCCGGTCTCACAATTCACAAGGAACTTTATGCAAACCACCTCATCCATTACAAGAACAGTATTTCTCAAGCCAAATCCAGCTACTTCTCAGACATCATCAGTTCCCATGTTGGCAATTCAAAGACATTGTTCTCACTCTTTCATCGTTCTGTCTCATCTCCTAACTTCCTACCCTCTCACATGGTTTCCACAGAATTTTACAACTCCCTGATGCCATATTTCAATGAAAATATTATTTCAATTCATAAACACCTTGGATCAAATACTGCCCCCAGCATGTCAAACTTCACCCTCCCTCCCTCCCTCCCTTTCTCTGTCTTCTCCCTCCCCTCTGCTGATAACATTGCTGACATTATCAGCAAGTCCAAGTCCTCATCCTGTCAACTTGACCAATTTCCTACAGTTCTTGTTTTTTTCTTTTCTTTTTCTTTCTTTTTTCCATTTATAGATGGCCTCCCTTCTCACCTTATAGCCATCCTCTCACTCCAATATGTATTTTTTTAATAGAGAGAAAGAAAAGAGAAAGTAAGACAACAAAACAACAATTATCCACAAAAAGAGCACAAGGCAAACACACCCAACCTCCGTCCGCAATCCTGCAAAGCACATGACAGAACACAGCAACGAAACATACATGCATAAAGACTAATAATATTCATGACCTTGCAGTAGATTTCTATAAATACACATACCCATACCTACAAATATATATACAGTATACATACATATACATTTATATTCATTCATATACCCATCTACATATCTGCATATATCTACATATACATCCCTGCATCCATTTGTGTGTGGTTGTGAGCATGCATAAGTGAATAAGGTTCCTCCAATAGAACATTTAGTAGCGACTGTGAAGCATCAGAGATCCGTCCCCCCAAAGCCCGAGGCAGACGAAGGGGCGATCAAAGCCCAAGACCCCAGGAAGGACCCCAAGCCCAGAGTCCCCAGGGCTACCCGAACAGGATGAGCCACTCGCCCACTCCCCAGATCCGACCAAGGGGAAGAACCAGACGAATCCCACCAGCGACCACATACAATGACCCCCCGGGGTCAAACGCGACAAATTCACAGGCCCCCGCCAGAGCCCGCTGCACCAACGTAGCCCCAGGGCCGGTAACCGAGGCCCGGGCACCGGGGATGCCCACCCCTCAGGCGCAGACCCGACAGGACCAGAGGACACGAGCCCCACCAGGTAGCCACCAGGCCGAGCCGACAAACGCCCAAGCGCCCAACCCCAGATAGTGAGGGCCCCAAGCACGCCCGCAGGCAAGGAACACCCACCAGGGGGCCACGTGGCAGGAGCGCAGCACTAAGTAGCCTCAGAAGTATCAGAGAGGGGGCAGTCCAGGTCCCAGCCTGACACTTAAACATTCATACACAGACACACTCATTCAGACCCACCCTCATCCTCACCCTCACTCACAGAAAGACAAACAATAACGACACGTTCCATTCATAATCCCGATGCACACTCTATACCCCCTAGGTCCAAGACATGTACCTGCCCCCTACATGGGGCAGCCCACATCCAAAGCCAGGAGGTAGGCCCATTCATTCATTCCCACAGTTCTTGTTAAATCCTGTCTCCCGTCTCTACTCCCTATCATCACTAACATCATCCACTCCTCCCTAACCTCTGGCATTGTTCCCACAGCCTTTAAATCTGTTGCCATCACCCCCATCATCAAGAAACCAGGTCTTGACTTCACCAACTTCAATAATCTTCGTCCGATCTCCAATCTGCCCTTCATCGCCAAGATTCTTGAAAAAACTGTTGCTAGTCAACTTCACTCTCACCTGTCCCTCTCACCTGTCACTCTCACTTTTACTGCTATTAATATCATGATTGTTACTAGTGATGTGTGTTACGGTTTCTGTAAATTTTTAAACCTCTTTTATGTTGTGTGTGTGAAGCACCTTGATAACAGTTTATCTGTTTTAACTGTGCTATAAAAATAAAATTGACTTGACTTGACTTGTCCAACAATAACATCTATGAAGAGTTTCAATCTGGTTTTCGCCCCCACCATAGCACCGAACAGCTCTAATAACAAATACTAACAACCTTCTTCTTGCTACTGACTCTGGTCTTCTGTCCATCCTCATTCTTCTTGATTTAAACTCTGCCTTCGACACCATCTGTCATTCTATCCTCCTCAACAGACTAACCTCCATTGGCATCTCAGGTACCCCGTTAGACTGGTTCAACTCCTATCTCTCTGATCGCACTCAATTCATTCAGCTTAAATCCTTCTGTTCCCAGTCTTTCCCTGTCTCCACTGGTGTCCCCTAAGGCTCTGTCCTCGGACCCCTCCTCTTCAGCATTTACCTCCTTCCTCTAGGTCACATCTTCCGCAAATACGGCGTCCATTTCCACTGTTATACTGATGACACACAGCTCTACTTGTCATCAAAACCAAACTCCACACCCTCCATCCTTACCGACCTCAATGAGCTAAATCACTGGTTTTCTAACAATTTCCTTCAACTAAACAGTAACAAAACAGAAATCATTATTGTTGGTACCAAAAACTCTATTTCAAAATCAGAACATCTTCTTGTCCCCTTTAACAACTCTCTGCTATCCCCCTCCCCTCAGGTCAAGAGTCTCTGTGTCATCCTCGACACCACTCTCTCCTTCACTTCACATAATAGGCACTTTTAAATAAAATTATTATTATTATTATTATTATTATTATTATTATTATTATTATTATTATTATTATTATTATTATTATTATTATTATTATTATAATTATCATATTAGAGCTTGTAGAGAGCTGGGACCTTGGGCACACAATTTCGTTCCACCTCATGTACCATATGTCATGCAAATGACAATAAAGAACCTTGAAGTTGAACTTAAGGACTAAAGTCAACATGTGGATATCTGAATGAAAACGTAAATTTGAGCAATTAATCAAATTAAATGAAAGAGCAATTTACATTTAATGTTTGAATGTTTACATCAAGGTTATGACACTGAGAACAATCATATCAGATCCCCAACCTTGTCTGCCACCAGACTCAGTAACTGATCTTGATTCTACTGTTGGTGGGTCCACCTTGAGGTGGTATCCTGTGGCTTTTTCAGCCCAGAAAACAAGGCTCAACCACCATGTTCTCACTGGTGAGCTACACCTCAGACTTGGTTTCAGGAATCTTGCTTCCAGGCAAGTGATCCTGTTTTATGAAGTCTTATGTCATTAAAGTTTTGAAATCATTGTCCCATCCCCCTGAGGCCAATTAGTTATGGAAGACCCAAACATAACAACATAGCTCTCAGGATCTGGGAGGTACTCAACTCCATCCACCATGGCAAGGAGGATATTGTGCAGAAGAGTCGTTGTGCATGTGCCCAAAGTAAATAAGTTTAAGCATCATGGCAATGAATCAATGGATCAATGGATCAGAACCTCATCTGCAGTAATGAGCATGTTGCTCTGTTCTGCCATGCAGAAAAATTAAGTGGACCTGAAAGGCAAAGTTTTCAATTTATTGTCAAAGCAACATTCAAACTCTCACCTATGGTCATGAATATGGATTTCGACAAAACAAAAACAAGGTTATAAAATTTAAGGTACTTAAGCGACTGACGCCCCTCCATCTTTCTCTTTTTTGCCCTTCACCTAGCTGAAACACCTGAAGATCACGGGACTTCTCTGTTGTCGCGTTGCTTGATTGAGGTGAGCTTGCTCCCTACGCTGAGCGTACAGAGAAAATTTTCCTGTGTGCTACTGGGCTGGCGAAAGCTAGTCCAGCATTTTTCTACTTACCCAAAGTATTTCTTCTCTTCCGCAGCTTCGCTCGACGACGCTAACTGCGTTACAACCTTCTGCTAATCTCTAGCAGTCTACCATCGAAAGCAAGACGACGGAGAAGGCGGCTTTGAATAAAAGGAAACTAGGACCAACTTCCACTCTTCTCGTCTCCGGACATGGCTCCCGAGAAGGGAAAGCGGAGGACAAAGAGGAAGAAAACCAAGACGACGAGTCCTCGCTCGCCCATGCCCCAGCGGATGCGGCTACTCCCTCTCGGCGACGGACATCCAGCGAGGCCTGTCCTGTCTGCCTAGGGATCTTGCACGCGAGGAAAGCGCTGGAATCCCCGACTCCTGCCCCCACTGTCGTCGAATGACGGCCACAGTGAGGAAACTCCACGCGGACACGTTGGCCAAATCTATGGTAAGGACAGCGGCGATGAAGGTCACAGGTCGCACTACCTGCTTGCTCCAGAACCGGAGCCCGAAAACGTGGACTTGGAGTGCAATGGCCAAGTCTGGGAGGACAATGCATCGGACTCCTCACTTGCCGTCGAGGACTCGACGCCAGATGTGTCTGACATAGACGCCGAATACGGTGACAAGGGAGAAACTATTCGTTCCTCCCAGAACCTGGCGCAGAACCTTCCGGAACCGGACTTGTCGGTACCTGCTCTGTTCGACCTGTGCCATAGGGCCGCTGATGCCCTGCAGGTCACGTGGCCAGACCCCACGCCTCGCCAACAGGCTACGAGGCTGGCGGGAAGCTACTTCTACAAGAAGCAACCGACAACGTCGCAAAAATGCTAATTTTTCCGGACTTTCTCATGGAACTCAAACGCTCCTGGGCGGAACCCAGGGCTTCCATCATGCTGCCATTGTCCAAACTCTTGGATGTTGTGGGAATGGAGGCTCTGGGTCTTGCCAGTGCACCCCCGATAGAGGAGTCTCTGGCGGCTCACCTGCTCCCACAGCCACGGGGATGAAACCAGCGCTAAGGCCTCGTGGCTCGCGTAATGAATGTGTCGAGCATGGTACAGGCCTACCTGGCAGAAAAACTACAGGATATCCAGGTAACAAAAGATAAACAGGCCGCAACCGAGGCCATAGAGGAGGCCCGACGTGCCTCTGACCTCATGCTCAGCATGATGGGGACAGTAGCTATTTCCTAGGGTAAAGCAATGGCAGAAATAGTTGTCGCCCAGCGTCATATTTTGCTAACACTGTCGGACCTCCCGGAGAACCAGAGGTCCACTTTCCTACAGCACCCGATCGAGTTGACGGGACTCTTTGGGAGAGCCCTAGAACGTGTCCAGGCAAGGCTGGAACAAAAGCGCAAACAAGCGGATGCCCTCCGCGAGGGTTTGCCAAGGAAAAAAATTGCCCCACCAAAGGAAAACACGCGTGGTCTCCCACGAAAGAGACCCGCTGGGGACTGTGAGGCTTCTCAGTACCGTCGGAGTGGTGCTTCGACCTCTTCCTACGGAAACCAGTTCCGGACCTGATGAACCAGGACGAACTGATAATTTTACAGGTTTGCCCGCCCACGAGGTACGGGAACCTAACTTTCTGATCCCAGTCTCTGCTCGTAGAAAACTACGAGGAGCTGGTGACATGTGTGCGCGCACTAAATATGGCTCGCCTACTTTATATGTAAACAAAACAGTCACTGTTTCAGACATGTACAAAAATAAAAGTATCAAAGCACAGACTGCCCTGGTTCTTGACTCGAGTCCCATTTTTATAAAACCCAGACCACATGGTCAAACTATGAACCGTAGCAAGATACACGAGATCCGCCAGAGACGGCCTGATCTCGCAATATCTTCTGTTGGATCGAGTAGCCTGCTCGAAAAAGCGCGAGAGGGGTCAAAGGTCACCCCTTCAGCGCTGAAACACAAGGAGAAGCAATTCAACATGCCATCCAGGCTCAGCGCGCATGTGCAGGCTTGGGAGGCGTGTCTACCAAATGATTGGGTCATGACAACAATAAGTCACAGGCTCAAGTTGCAGTTCTCAAGGAGACCGCCCATTTTCTCAAAGGTGTTGCAATCTAAGATCAACCCTGCATGCGCACACGTGCTAAGAGAGGAAGTTTCAACAATGCTGCAAAAGGGAGTGATTAGTTTGGTCTCAGGACGCAAACTACGCTCTGGCCACTACAGCAAGTACTTCCTGGTGCCCAAAAAGGACCGTTCCTTGAGAACGATTCTGGATCTCAGGACTCTCTATAAAATAATTAAAACTTTCAAGTTCAAGATGCTTACACTGTGGCAAGTTCTCCAGTCTGTGAGACCAGGAGACTACGCATGTACAATGGATTTGAAAGACGCCTATTTCCATGTAGGCGTGTGGAGGAGACACAGAAAGTTCCTCCGTTTTGCGTTCGAAGGAAACACTTATGAATTCAAAGCCTTACCCTTCGGTTTAAAGACTGCTCCGCGTACATTTACTAAATGTCTGGATGCAGCCCTGACCCCTCTTAGGAATCAAGGACTCAGGGTCTTGAATTACCTGGACGACCTGCTAATTCTGGCTGGAAGCAGAAGGCAGGCGCTGTCACACTCCCTTAAGGTGATCTCTCACCTGGAGTCTCTCGGTTTTGTCATAAACCTACAGAAAAGCGATCTGACTCCGTCATGGGTTACCGTATTTCTGGGTGTACAGATTGACACTGTCCAATACAGAGCATGGCTCTCGAAGGAAAGAGTTTCCTCCATTTGCCATTACCTGGGAAAATTTATACTGGACCAACGGGTCCCTGTGAAAACGTGCCAACACCTGTTAGGCCTCTTGGCTGCAGCCATTCCTTGTGTACCACGTGCATTATTGAAAATGCGAGACATACAGGTATGGTTAAACCAACAAATACAACCCACTCTGTCTAACCAAGCAAGAAAGGTTAATATAGACCCAGAGTGTCTACAGGCCCTGGGACCTTGGAGAGATCTGTCCGTTTTCACGAAAGGGATCTCACTAGGAAGGGTGTCATCCCGTGTAGTCATCATGACGGACGCCTCAAAAACAAGAAGGGGAGCGATCTGCAGAAACCAGAACGCCCACGGCCTTTGTAACGAGCAGGAAGCCAAATTACATATTAACTTCCTGGAATTGCTGGCCATATTCCTGTCATTGAAATACTTCTTCAGTAAAGGTCTGGTTGCTGGGCATCATCCATCCATCCATCCATCTTCTTCCGCTTATCCGGGGTCGGGTCGCGGGGGTAGCAGCCTAAGTAGGGAGGCCCAGACTTCCCTCTCCCCAGCCACTTGGAGCAGCTCCTCCGGGGGAATCCCAAGGCGTTCCCAGGCCAGCCGAGAAACATAGTCCCTCCAGCGCGTCCTGGGTCTTCCTCTGGGTCTCCTCCCGGTGGGACGTGCCCGGAACACCTCACCAGGGAGGCGTCCAGGAGGCATCCTAACCAGATGCCCGAGCCACCTCAACTGGCTCCTCTCGATGTGGAGAAGCAGCGGCTCTACTCCGAGTCCCTCCCGGATGACTGAGCTTCTCACCCTATCTCTAAGGGAGAGTCCAGCCACCCTGCGGAGAAAACTCATTTCAGCCGCTTGTATCCGAGATCTTGTTCTTTCGGTCATAACCCAAAGCTCATGACCATAGATGAGGGTGGGAACGTAGATCGATCGGTAAATTGAGAGCTTTGCCTTTTGACTCAGCTCTCTCTTCACCACGACAGACCGGTACAGCGCCCGCTTCACTGCGGACGCTGCACCTATCCGCCTATCGATCTCACGCTCCAGTTTTCCCTCATTCGTGAACAAGATCCCGAGATACTTAAACTCCTCCACTTGGGGCAGGACCTCCTCCCCGACCCGGAGAGGGCATGCTACCCTTTTCCGGCTCAAGACCATGGCCTCGGATTTGGAGGAACTGATCCTCATCCCGGCCGCATCACACTCGGCTGCAAACCGCTCCAGTGAAAGTTGTAAATCACGAACTGATGAAGCCAGTAGGACCACATCATCTGCAAAAAACAGAGAAGCGATTCTAAGGTCACCAAAACGGATCCTCTCAACACCTTGGCTGCGCCTAGAAATTCTGTCCATAAAAGTTATGAACAGAATCGGTGACAAAGGGCAACCTTGGCGGAGTCCAACTCTCACCGGAAACGAGCCTGACTTACTGCCGGCAATGCGGACCAAGCTCTGACACCGGTCGTACAGGGACCTAACAGCCCTTATCAAAGGGCCTGGTACCCCATACTCCCGGAGTACCCCCCACAGAACCCCCCGAGGGACGCGGTCGAATGCCTTCTCCAAGTCCACAAAACACATGTAAACTGGTTGGGCAAACTCCCACGCACCCTCCAGGACCCTGCTGAGGGTGTAGAGCTGGTCCAGTGTTCCACGACCAGGACGAAAACCACACTGCTCCTCCTGAATCCGAGGTTCGACTATCCGACGGACCCTCCTCTCCAGAACCCCTGAATAGACCTTACCAGGGAGGCTTAAGAGTGTGATCCCCCTATAGTTGGAACACACCCTACGGTCCCCCTTTTTAAATAGGGGAACCACCACCCCAGTCTGCCAATCCAAGGGAACTGCCCCCGATGTCCACGCGATATTGCAGAGTCGCGTAAGCCAACACAACCCTACAACATCCAGAGCCCTAAGGAACTCCGGGCGAATCTCATCCACCCCCGGAGCCTTGCCACCGCGGAGCTTTTTAACCACCTCGGCGACCTCAGCACCAGAGATCGGAGAACCCGACCCAAAGTCCCCAGGCTCTGCTTCCTCAGTGGAAGACGTGCCAGTAGGATTGAGGAGGTCTTCGAAGTATTCCGCCCACCGACTCACAACATCCCGAGTTGAGGTCAGCAGCCTGCTGGGCATCATATCCTGGTAAAATCAGATAACAGGACCACAGTGTCCTTCATCAACAGAGAAGGAGGGACGAGGTCCCAGGCTCTCCTAGATCTGACACAAAGGATGCTCACATGGTATGCTCCAAGAATCTTGTCACTTAGGGTGACTCATGTCTCTGGTGATCTGAATTATGGTGCAGATGCCCTTTCAAGAGGGCCTCTTTTGGCATCAGAATGGAGCCTGAACCCACGGATCGTGGAACAGGTATGGTCACGTTTCGGTAGAGCCTCTGTGGACCTGTTCGCTTGCAGAGCTAGCTCACACTTTGACCTCTACTTCTCCTTGAAGGAGACAAATGCTCCATTGCGGATAGACGCTCTGGCACATGACTGGCCAGCAGGGGTGCTCTAATATGCCTTTCCACCCGTCCCTCTGATCGGGGTGACGTTGGAACGGGTGAGACGGGGAGCCCTCTCCTTGATCCTCATAGCTTCCAGATGGCCACAGAAACCGTGGTTCCCGGAGTTGATCTCAATGTTGTCTGGGACACCATGGCAATTGCCTCCTCATAGGGACCTACTGACTCAGGCACGTGGACAGCTTCTACACCCATGTCCAGGGTTGTGGCAACTCTCAGCCTGGCCTCTGAAATGTGCTGGCTTAAAGCCTAAGGCTTTGGTTGCTTTGTCCCGACACAAGCAGTAATAACATTCACAAGGGTATCCCTTGATGTTTATGTTTTTGCCTAGGAAATTTGTAATGGAAGGGTTTTCCCTCTCCTTAATTGATCTCCAATATCAGGATGGGCTCCACTTGTCAGTCGGGCCACACACACACACAAAAAAAAGAAAACATTGCTCCTCCTGTCCCTCAGAATGCTCAAAGGGAAACAGGAGTTGATGAGTACTCACACTACTGGAGCACGCTTAGGCTGTCTCTAATAGGTGTTACATATTTATACATGGCCATGTGAGACATCATGTGAATGTATCTCACATTTGGCTTTTTTCCTCTTCGCATCTGCTCTCTGCATCCCTTGTAGTAAGCAGCTGGGAGATGCTCGTCTCTTAGGACGGATGTTCTCACATGCATTTTTGCTGAGCATTTCAAGGGCGTGAATGAATTACGTTCCCATAGCAAGTACAGGAAGCCCTCGAGTTACGTCAGGGATTGGGACCTACGTGTGTGACTTAGGTCGATTTTGTCGTACCTCGCGGACCAAAAACACCTGCCTGTCGTAGGTCCGCGTTTCTGACATAGGTCGCGGCTATACCACTAACGGAGCGCCGCACACATATTTAATGGCATGAGACTGAACAAGCAGACATACTAGGCCATGAACATGCACAGAACTGTACAGTAAATGAATACAGTACTGTACTGTACAATAAATAAAAAATATAATGTCTTACTTTGAGCTGGTCAAAGCCTGCCTTCGTCTTTTAGCATCAGCTCGGGTGCGAGCTCCCCCAGCTTCCTTACGCTCCACACGCACACACGTGGTCAAAACTGTTTAAAAGAATGACTGTTAGCTTCTTAACTTCATACATTTGGAGCCAGAAAAAAAAAACTTACTGAAAGCCGTTTCTCCGCGATAATCCTCCATCCAAAACAAGCTCGGCGTTAGCTACGGTTAGGCCCCGCCATTAGCAGCACTGGTTAGCATGTCAGTTCATTCAAAAAGGCTGTCGGCTTTGTATCTCCGCGTTAGCTCGGTGTCCCCCGACTGCCAGGCGGACATTTGCGGCGAGCTCCCGGCCGCAGATGGCCCCTCCGCGGCATGTCGGCTCGGTGTCTTCGCCTGTGTTAGCTGCTCTGTTAGCTGCTGTCGTTAGCATGTCGGGCGGCGTTGTTAGAGCGATCACGGGGGCGATCGGCGGCTGCTCCTCCGGGTCTGAGACGTCCACAGAGTTGACCGAGTGTTTCCAGCAAATTTATCCGTATGAGGCAACCCTGAACGGACACACGGTCCTCTAAAGCCAGCTGACAGGAGCGT
>JBBPBX010044521.1:16057-27426 GCA_038048925.1 Garcialebias charrua | reverse complement strand
AGAAAGAAGATGAAATCTTATTATATCTGCCCCTTATTTCACAGTTTGTTCAACCAATGATAACCTTCAAACTAATGAATAATTCTACTTAATTTATCAGTTTATAGTATAGTATAATTTATCAGTTTATAAGTGTTGGTCAGTTCAGAGAAACATCTTCCTGGATGTTCTTCTTCTTCTCTCCTCTTCATGTTTGTGGGGATTTAAGGGCCGTTAGAAGCTCCTACAGCTGAGTGGAACATCTGGACCTGAGATGTGGAGCAGGTTCTGTGGACAGAACTCAGCAGAACCAACGTTTGAGAGGCTGCACTCAGAGTGGGAGACTCTGAAGAACGTTGCTGAGCTTCAAACAGACACAGAGTCCAGGAGAGAATTAGTTTCTACTTCCTCTTCAAGTTTCTACTTCCTGAACGTTTCTCCACTGCAGCCAGATGTTGGTCAGCTGAACATCTGCAGAAACAGGAGACATGTTTGTCCTCTCCTGTTCACTTCAGCTGTTCTGATGCTGGACACAATTAAAGGCCTGGCAGTCCTTGATATATAATATATATAATAATGCATGGCCCACCACCTTTCATCTTTCTTTTAGACTAAGATCAGATCAAGTTCGAGTCAAACCTGTAAAATAATGATTAATTAATTAATGTGTTTGTTTGTTTGCATTGTTTCAGTCCACTTCCTCAGCAGTTCGTGGTGGTAATGCACCACTACCAGTGTCGTGTAACAGGGTTGTTGTTTAATTAATTTGATCAAAATGTATCATATTTATAATATTTTTCTTGTTTAGCAGAAAAGTTTATCTAGTAGTTATTAGAAATGTTTCTTTTAATCTTTGTGGAAACTCCAGGTTCCTTTTGTTTGTGTAGTGACGACGCCCCGGGAGTTTGTACAACACATTTTACCCACTGTCTTACATTTGTAAATGTCTGTGTTGCAGATGTTAAAATTCATTCGCAAGCTGTGTGCGAAGAATTCATGCTGCCAACAGCCTTGCAGGGCTGTGAACAAGCTCGTGACTTTCCCTTTAAAGAAAAGGCAAACCATTTACCAGGTAAGTGTTGGAAAATCATTCATGATTATTTTTGATACCTAATATTACAAGTGAGTATGGGGGAACCCAATACCCAATCACCTCCTGATGAGAAACCTGCTAAGTTTTATTAATTTTATTAAGAATGACTTTCCCACAGACCAAATTGGTATTGGTAACTCTAAATTGTCCCTAGGTGTGAGTGAGAGAGTGAATGGTTGTTTGTCTCGTTTGTCTCTACAGTATATGTGGCCCTGTGATGGACTTGCGACCTGTCCAGGGTGCACCCTGCCCCTTACACTGTGATTGCTGGATATGGGCACCGGCGACCCCCGTGACCCAAAATGGAAGAAACGGGTAAAGATGATGGATGGATGGATGGATGGACTTTCCCAGTAGCCCAACAGCACATGACTTCTTGTCCAATATGTCCAATATGTCTCTCTGATCATTAGCATAACACAGTATTTATGTTAGTTCTATTTGTTTGGCAGGAAGAAAGCTGAACATTGGCTTCACCACCAGGGCTAAGCTGAACAAGTTGCTAGATGATGGAGAATATGGAAAGATAAGGTAAAGCTTATTTTTTAACACCAAGAACACAGTAGAAATAGCCTCTCAATTATTACTTATACCTCTGACCACTTGAGGAATTCCAGCTGTTCCCAGCTTTTTGTGTGAAGAACACACAGTTCAAAACACTTAAAATTCAATTGTTTTCAACTCTTCTTACCATTTAGGCACTGTATTTATATGTTTTGTTGCTGTTTTGCTGTTGATATGTACATTTTCTGCTAAACCCACTGGAAAATGAAGAATGTCTCTAACTTTTCTCTTGTCATTTTTGACTAAACCTACATCATAAAATGCTCTTCATACAATGTACAGTAACAGTTAAAACACAGTCAAAAAGGTGGTAAATACTAACATTTATGGAGGACTTACTGACATTATTAGAAATAAAAGCAGAAATATATAAATAGACCATTAAATGAATATATGCACTTAAAGTTTAAAGTTTACCTGTGCTTTTGTTTTAAACTAAACCTTAAACTAAACTGAGGTAGCACAGACATCTGCATGTGGATCCTGCTTTATCCTGTCTGTTGACCAATAGAAGAGCTGATCCAGGAAAGGTTTCCTTTTTTTTTAAATTTGGTGCATTTTAAGTTATTTATTGGTTTTTATATGTTTTAGTTATTTATTCGTCCATTAATATATTTCTTTTTACTTTTTATTTCTAATTATGTCAGTTTTGGTCCTCCATACATATTCAAATATGAAATAGTATTTCAATCTGACACAGATATAAAGTAGAGTGTAGGGAGTCATTTTCAGTCAATTTCTATTGTAGGATGTAGCCAACAGGATGAGGCCAGGTGAAGCTCACCAGCACAATCAAACCCTGTTGCCGCGCCGCCGCACTGCCGCCGCGCTGCCGCCGCGCTCCCCCCACACACAAAAACAAGATTCTCACTCTTTGGCTTTTTGAAAAGTTGGCAGCCCTGTAGTTAGCCTTGCTAATCTGTTGAGTAAACGTGTTTTGTCTGTACAATGTTTTCTTATTAACACAAATGTTAGTTTCAACAAGGAGGCAGGAGAAGTGACAGTTAGGGCTGAGTGTTTACAGTCCATGAGGAAGAGAGCCAGAAGCCCCACTGTTTGAGTCAAAGCCACCTGACAGTTCAGTTTCAAACAAGGAGGCAGGAGATTTAGAGCAGATTTAGAAACAAAAGTTATTTTAATTCAAGTTTGTTTACAAAAGTTGAGCTGAAGTCAAACCTGTTAAATCACTGTTTGTAGCAGGCCTTAATAAGAGATGTTTTCTTTCACTGCACAGGACACGGCAGGTGTTGGTGATGATGAGGGAACCCCTGGTCCATCCTAGATGTTTGTGAGACGTGGGAAGACACCACCGCTACAGCTCAAACATGAGGGAAGCAGTGAGGAGCTGAGATTGGATCCAAATACAAACAAGTTGTTCCACTGAGCACTGTAATCTGACTGATTACATGTTTTTAAATCTCCAAAAGCAGTAATTTAATTTCACTATTGAAGCTCTCTCATTTGAAATGGATCAGAGCCTCCTAAAGCTCTCCACTCTTCTACCACCACCTCTGTTGGAAGAAGTGTCCTGTTTTGTTGAAAACATGTCCTGGACGACTGAGAATCTTCACCAGCATACTCCAAAAGCAGTCGAGGAAGCTGGGAGTTAGTCAGAAGATGTAATAATAATAATATAATTTAAACAGTGTTTAAATATTGTGCCTCATTTAGCTTGACTCATACGTTTTGTACAGTAATGTAACATTATCATCAAATTTCTTTTTAATAAAATGGCTAAAACGACTCTAAGCCTGTCTTAAACCAAAATACAGTACACATTTTTTTTGGGTGATAATACATCAATGAAGACAAAAGTCAGAATGTTTTGAACATTTTATTTTCTTACAAGTAGTAAGTAGTGTGACTGTAGTGTCAGGGTAGTCCTTGAAGTCTGCAGGTAGATTTCTGCATATCTGCTCTTCAGGTAGAGCCGAGTACTGTCAATAAAAAGTTGCTGTGAAAATCCGTCTGACCGTGGACTGATGGACACCGTACGGGTCAGCAAGGTCCCGTTGCTTTGATCCAAGGTCAAGGTCATTTAAGAACAGGAAGAACTCAACGGGCTGCAGGGTATGGGTTGACGGGGTGGTGTGGTTAAATAATCAATAAATAACACTGAACAACTGGTAATAACTAATAATTAAATCTCAATGTCACTACAGTACTTGTGCAATAACCTGTCACACAACCTGTGTAATGTTGATTATGTGCATACATATATATGCACATAAAGTTTTAAATATATATATATATATACTGTATACGTATATAAATATATACACATATATATATAATTATATATTATTATATATACTGTATGTGTATATATTTATATATATATATATTTAAAACTTTATGTGCATGCTAGCTTATATTACTAGCTTGAAATACTTGCAGTACCGTAGTTAATTCAAATTCATCCTGCTGCATTGTTATATCCGTCTCTCTTCAGGACTTTGTGAATATTATAATTACTTTTTCACTGTGCATGCTTTTAGTATACATACAGTAGTTTGTTCTTTGATTTTTAGCAAGTCAAATCTGCTCTTCTCATCCTGAGCACTTCATTGTACTGTTAACTCTGTGTTAACCTGTATAAGACAAATAAACACAAGTTGAACTTGATGGGGAGTTCCTCTCAGTTCTTGGTGAACACCGATCATGAATGGCAGAGCAGAGCAGTCATGGCCCATAAACACATCAGGAGGTCAGATGATGCAAACCTGGAAAAAACAAAACAAGTGTTCATATTTACCTACAAGTAAAAAACCAAACGGAGAACTCTTTATGAGAGTTATGCTTTAAAATAAATTAATTACATCTCAGGAATCTAAAAAAGCTAAGTCTGGTCCTCTGGACATTCAATATATATATATATATATATATATATATATATATATATATAATCTACCTGGATTATTGAGCATGCATCAGGGTACATCTCAGGAAATTAAATGTTTAATTGGAGTGAAACAGTTCTGGTTTCATATTAAAGGAAACGGCAGAGAATATTTCAGAGGTGTAACAGCTCTGAAGTTACTAAGAGTTTACAAACATGTTTACAGATTAGAAAACATATGTTAAAATCTGAATATTATTTTAAAAGTATGTAGTTACAAACTTTTATTAAATCACTCATCATGACTCCAACATTAAATCTACAAGTGTGGAGTCGAGTGATAATCGTGTTTCTTACTGAGCTGCAGCTGTGTTCTCCTCCTCCTCGCTGTCCTCTTTGCTGCTTCTCCCAAAGCCCCGGTCATGGAAGTGGAAGGGATCTATTCCACTGGAACAATGCAGGTACAGCTCTTTTTTAACCACTGTTTGATGCTGGCTCTTGAATATTCTGAGGTTTAAAACGCCGGCTACAACCGAGTGTTAGCTTTAAGGCTAACTCGGTTAGCCACGAACTCTGGCATTAAAATATAAAAAACTAAGCGCTCTATTGTCCCTGCTATTCACTGGACACAACGGCACACAACAAATCTCTCTTGTTGTACCAGTAGCTCGCAGATAATTTACCTTTTGTGTCTTTTACATGGTCTAGTTCTAGAAGCTACCGCTAACAACACCAGCAGTAGATGAGAGCCGGAAGTGAAGCGTGTGAGTCATATTTTAACGGAAGTACGTCACCACTACCCGTGGCATATAGGCTATTATCTTGAGTCTGCCGGCCACAAAGGATCATCCCCACGTTCACACATTGCTGCTGCTCCTTTATTATTCATGAAGGACACACAAGGCTCGAGCAATAGAAGTGCAGCACGTGATTTTCCTCACAAAGCTGTATCAATATTGTCCCCACATAGCATCCAACCTGGGGGGACAAAAATTGGAATCAGGAGGTCTGCTCGTTTACAGAAGAAAATCCTGTTTTGGAGGGAAACAGTAGCTTTCCTGTCCCAACTCATTCTAATAAAATTAATAGACTCCATCTGTCTTCGAGGAGACTAGATCAGGGAAGTCTGTTAACACATCAACGTGGAGGCCCGCTACCCAACCTGGTGGACCCTCAAAGTCTCACACAGGAAGTCACAGCCCAGCTGTTTAGGCCAGGATCTGGAATTAATTCCAGCCTGTTAGCTGAAAAAGACAGACTGATGGCGTCGGGTTTACCTGAGAACGTGGTGACAACTATACAAAATGCCCGTGCCGGGTCAACACAGTCCCTATACGCACAAAAGTGGCGCATCTTCAAAGCCTGGTGCTCAGAAAGAAATATCATTTCTTATGCTTGTGACCTGGCTCAATTGCGACCTGGCTCAACTTCTAACTTTCCTTCAGGATTTACTGGAAAAGGGTCGATCTTATTCAACGATTAAAGTGTTCCTTGCAGTTCTCTGCCTGTCACGAGGGCTGGGGACACAGGACTCCTGGAGCACACCCAATCATAATGAGATATATGAAAGGTGTGCTTCGAACCAGGCCACCCAGCAGGACCTTGACCCCTGGTTGGGATCTTGGTCTGGTCTTGGGGGCTCTTTGCGACCCACCATTCAAGCCTCTCAGCGAGATTAAGATAGATCTTCTATCTTACAAAACTGCTCTCCTCCTGGCTCTTTGTTCGGCGAAACGCGCGGGTGACCTCCTTGCATTGTCTGTACACCCAATGTGCACCAGATTTGCCCCTGACGGGTCAAAGGTCACACTAAGGCCTAATCCCGCATATACTCCCACGGTCCTGACCCTGAACCATAGGAGTCTGGACTTTGATCTCTCTTCCTTTCCACCTGCCCCTGTCCTCACTCAGGAACAGGAAAGGCTACAGGCTCTCTGCCCGGTGAGGGCTTTACGCACCTACATGCAGAGAACCGAATGGAGGAAAACAACCCAACTGTTCGTCTGCTTTGCCGCACCTGCTACAGGAAAGGCCCTATCAAGACAGCGCCTCTCACATTGGGTGACGGAGGCCATTAAGAGGGCATACGGTAGCAAAGGTCAGCAAGTGCCCCCTGGAGTCCATGCTCACTCAACCAGGAGCTTGGCCACTTCCTGGTTATTGTTCAAGGGCGTGTCAGTTGCAGACATTTGTGCTACTACGAACTGGAGCTCTTTAAACACTTTTGCAAAGTACTACAGTTTGGATATTACTACGTGTGATGTCACTCAGGCTGTTCTTTCTAATACACAATAGAAAGCAGCTTAGAGATGCCTTCTGATCAAGGGCAGACGTTCACGCTAACAGGCATTTTACTGAGCATTTCAAGGGCGTGAATGAATTACGTTCCCATAGCAAGTATGTTGGCTTAGCTGGCCCTTTTCAATGCTGAAAGCTCGGTGAAGTGCAATTTCTGAGGAAGATGGAGGGGTATCAGTCGCCTAAAGGTTGGTTTATACTTCTGTCTTATGTCTTTTACCCCCCGCTGAGTGAAAATTTGAGTGATAAAAGGTTGCGCAACTTCTGGCTGCACTCCTGCTGTGATCCCCCAGTGACAGCCCATCTTGTATGCGGCATCTTGCAGTTCTGCTTGGGGACCACGTACAAGACAGGCGGTCACCGGGGGATCACAGCGGGAGTGCAACCAGAAGTTGCGCAACCTTTTTTCACTCAACGGGGGTAAAAGACGTAAGACAGAAATATAAACCAGGCTTAAGTACCTAAAGGGCGGTACCTCTGGCGCGGAGTGACGCCCCCTGCCGTAAAAGGCGTGAATATATTCCTTTAGGTAATCGCGCAGGGGCGCAATTCCCATAGCAAGTATGTTGCACCTCATTCCCTTCCTTCAGGGAACATGAGTTATGGTGCATAACTTTCAGTTTTTAATCATCTTAAAAGTTCTTAGACAGATCTGAGACCAGAAGTTTTGGTCAAAGTTGACTGACAAGTCTGTCTCCCATTTTACAATGGGAAGGGATATAGATTCATCTATTTTAATGAGTGTTTGGTAAACCTTAGATTGTAATTTGGGAGTGTTAAGATTAAGGAATTCTAATACTGTACACTTGTTGGCATGTCAATCCTAGTGTTTTTAAGGTCAATTTATTTTTGTTATATATTTAATTTGTTGATATTCTAAAAAAAACATTATTATCAATCCCATATTGTGTTATTAATCTGTTAAATGGGATATACATAGTCTATTTCCTCATATATATGTTCCAAATATTCTATTTCTTTACACCTCCAACCTGGGAAATGTTTCACATTATTCTGTTGTATTATGTCAGGGTTGTTCCAGATGGGTGTACGTTTGCATGGAATTAGTGAAGACTGTCATTTTAAGAAACTCCCACCAAGCTGTCAAAGAGGAGCTGATATTGATGCTTAAAGCATTCCTGTCGTTTTATGTTTGAGCTAATGAATGGAAGGTCTGAAATCATTATATTTTTGCAAAGTGTCTGTTCTACGTTTAGCCAGGGTTCATCAAGGGGTGTGTGTTTTATCAATCTTGAGATGTATTCTAGCCTGTTGGCTAGAAAGTAAAGTTGGGTAGTTCTAGTCCTCCTTTATCTTTGGTCCTTTGTAGTGTTTTTAATCTAATACATGGGGGTTTATCTTTCCAGAGGAATTTAGAAATGGAGGAGTCCAGGGATCTAAACCAGTCAGATGATGGTTTATTTGGGATCACTGAGAACAAATAGTTTATTCTAGGCAAAACCATCATTTTTATTGAAGCAATCCTTCCCATAAGAGATAAGGGTAGAGATTTCTATCTAGCAAGATCATCCTCAAATTTAAGAGTGGGATGTGGTTTAGTTTAGCTAAATCTGCCAATTTATGAGAGACTTTGATACCCAAGTATGTAATATTCCCTGACTGCAGTTGTGTAGTAAGTGAATTGTTGAAAAAGCAATTAATTGGTATAACTATGGATTTCAGCCAATTTATAGAGTAATCTGAAACTCTTGAAAAATAATTTATCGATCCAATAAACTGAGAGACAGAGGTTTGTGAATGCTGGAGGAATACAGGTAGTAACACATCATCAGCATATAGACTGATTTTGTACTCTATGTTCTTGCATTTTATGCCTTTAATTTCTGTAGTTTGCCTGATTGCTGCGGCTAGCGGTTCGATGAAAATAGCAAACAGTGAGGGAGAGAGTGGGCATCCCAGCCTGGTGCCAATGGTGAGTCCAGCTCCATTGCTTGACTATCTGATAATTTATGAAGTGTTATTTTATCCAGGAATTGATCAATTTCATTATCTGATGGGTTTATCTGGGGTGAGTATGAAAATGCTGTTTATTCTTTCAGGATCATAAACTGTATTCCCATTCAAGTCTTTAACACCAAATATTGTTTTTTTCCCCCCTTATATTTGAGCTGTTTTGCCAGAAAGCTACCTGACTCATTGTTCTGTTCAAATTTTTTGATTCTAAGTCTTTGTATTAAGAATTGAGTTTTTTGTTCATAAGTTCATTTACTTCTAATTTTGCTTTATGTATTTTATCCAGCATTACATCATCTTGAGAGGCTTCTCACGATTTAATGGTTTCTTCTAATGCCTGAATATGTTTAATTTCTTTTTTCTTCTTATGTGATGAGAATGAGATTATTTTACCTCTCATCACTGATTTCCCTGCCTCCCAGAGAACAGATGCTGATGTTCCAGGCAAGTCATTATACTCCAGATATGAAGCCCACTCTTTTGTAAAATATTTGATAACATCTTCATCCTCAAGCAATGATGTATTAAATCTCCAGTTTATACTTTTTGGATTTATTTTTTGTTTACTAGCGTTAAAGGTTCAGTATGCAGTTTCTGTAGAACTGCAGCAGTTAGAAATATTTTCAACAGGCAAAGCATTCTGATCCCTCCCCCTCAGAGCCATATGTGGCTCTGCCCCCTTGTGGTCTGTTGAATTTCAAATTCAAGCTCTGTTTTTATTGGCTGATTCAAATTCAAGCTCTGTTTTTATTGGCTGGTTACAAACTCTGTTTTTATTGGCTGGAAAATGGCGGGTCACCTTTTCTTTTTAGAAATGCTTATTTACCACCTGGAGAAGCAAGGGGACAATATTTTTTTTAATTTTTTTTCAGAGATTACCTGGCTAACATCAGTCTGTCAGGAGGTAGTGACAGAGTGAAGAAATATGTTCATAAAAAAAGCTACATACTGAAGCTTTAAAGAGACAGAAGCATGATCACTGACAGCTATAGGGTGTATCTCAGTGTCTGAGATGTCCGTCAACAACGAGCTGCTGACTAAAAAATAATTCAGACGAGAGTAAGTGCGATGGACATGTCAGAAGAAAGTATACTCCCTACGGTTCATGTGAAGAGACACCATGAATGGCAAAGTCCGTAATCACTCATGTACTGTTTAACTATATTTACGGACTGCCAACTGCGCTGAGTTCCTGCTCTACTACATCTGTCTAATTCTTCATTTAGACCAAAGTTGAGGTCACCTCCAAGTATAAGTGAGCAATCCAAGTGATCAGACAGTGCTGAGAAAAAAATCATGAAAAAAAAGAGGTGTCATCAACATTTGGGCCATACATGCTGACAATACACAACTTGTAGTTATTTATACAGTTTTATTATTAAATATCTACCCTCTGGGTCTGTAACTGTGTTTAGTATAGGCTCTTTCATGACAGCCATTTCATTTAGGTTCATTCAAAACACTCCATCCATCCATCCATTTTATTTTTCCTTCCCAGGAGATTACCAATGCATGAATGGGAAGAACATCTAAACCCTAGCTTGAAAGGCCCCAGGCCTGAATCTTTACAACTTGTGCCAACAGATAAATATTGTACTGTCATTAAAAAATATATGTTTGTAAATGCAATTTATAGATTTAGTTTCTCAACTGACTAGAGCCAAGCAATATGTAATTCTATAAAGGCGTGTTCACAGGGGGGATAGTTTGTGTAAATATGTCAATGTATTTTTTGATTGTTTCAGCCTTGCATCCACACAAATATGGCATTTTAGAAGCCCCAAAACTTTTTTTTTTCAAAAACAGGTTCCAGAGTGAAAAATCTTGAAAACAATGCATCATGGTATAGACAGCCAAAATACAAAATTTACAAAATAATGATGTGGTAATCCCACCTCTAATTTAACAATCAATGCAAGCATGTACTCTTTTTAAATTTTTGTTGTATTTATAACGGACACTCAGTGTGCAAACTGTGACAGCATGTGACACGCCATGGTCCCTGTTTCTGGTGCATTTTTGTTTTCAGTTCAAAATCCTTCTGTATGTTTTCAAATCTCTTAAAAGTTCTGCCCCCTTTTATCTCACTGATCTGCTGCAGCCATATGTCCCACAGCGATCTCTGAGGTCAGCAGATCAGATGCTCCTATTGGTTCCACAAACCTGTCTCAAACTCAGAGGTGACAGGGCCTTCTCTGTTGCAGGTCCAACACTGTGGAACGATTTACCACTACATGTCAGGCAGGCTCCCTCTCTCACGGTTTTTGTCTCGTTTAAAAACTCACGTTTATTCCCTGGCTTTTGACACTCTTTAACTTGTTTATGATCCTGTCTGTATTATACAATGTTAGCCTTTTAGTTATTATCTTTTTCTATTTGGTTCTATGTTTTTATGCTGTGTCCTGTGCTTGTTTGTTTTTACTGTACAGCACTTTGGTTGGCCTTGCAGCTGTTTTGAAGTGCTTTATAAATAAAGTGGTATGGTATGGTATTTTTGTGGCAGCATTATATGACTACAAACAGGCCTGGAATAGCTATTGTAGTTTTTGTTTTTGGTGTTTTTGTGTGGATGAAGACATTTCTAGAAATGGTACTGTGTTCAACGTTGTATATATATATATA
>JBBPBX010044521.1:0-16027 GCA_038048925.1 Garcialebias charrua | reverse complement strand
TATATATATTTATGCAAGAAGTAAAAGGATAAAGTTTATGACAAAAAGACAAAAACAAGCCCAAAACAAGTCAAAGTGTCCACCTTCTTTGCAGCTCCTTGATGCGAACCATCATGTTAAGGTGACCCTGGGAATACTGCTCAATCACGTCTCGCACATCGTAGGGTTTCCGGGCTTCCTGTGGATTCAGACACACACAGACCCACACGCACAAGAAAAAACACACACACATGGTAGGACACAAAAGCCATTGTCAATCACAACCTCTGTTGCTTAGTCCCCCAAAAACATCCTCAACCCCCTTGGGTGCAAAGGGTTCATTGTCAGCTCAATGTGTGTTTTGTGTGCATGTGTAAATGTGTGCATGTGCATACACTGGTGCACATGGTCAGTCGTGTTAGGGGTCCTTTCACAGCTTTGTTTAGTATGACGTTGACACAAGGGGCATTGGAATGAACCCAATGAACCTTTTAGGGTTTCTCTGGTGAACCTTTTAGGGTTTCTCTGGTAGACACCGTAGTCTCTGCAGCTGAGATAACTAGACATCATTGAAAACATGTAGAACACTCAGAAACAAAATAAAATCTGCTCAAGGAACCCTTAGGCAGAATATTTAGCGTAAATCTAATTGATCATCAACTTCATGAACAATTATTTTCAGTAAAATATTTTATTACACATTTTATGCATTACAGTTTCAGCATACTTTTGTCCATGATCCCAATAAGTTTTGTGTAACCCTGATGCATTCTCAATAATCCAGGTAGAAAAATCTAAAAAATCTAAGTCTGGTCCCCTGGACATTCAAAAAAAAAAAAAAAAAAAAAAATAATAATGAGTCCCCATGACTTTTCCTCTTAGTTTGCAGCACCACACACTGTTTTTGCCTGAAATGTGTGTTGTTGTGTTTTATTTTATTTTTGTCACTTTTTACTTGTGTCTGGTTTTTGTCTCAGGAGTTTTCCTCCTTACCTGAAATTTCTTCCTGGCCACAAAGTACTGCATTCTGCGGAGAACTTTTGCCGCTGATCTCTGGGCATGGGACAGCCTGCAATAAAAAGAAAAAGGAATTGTTTTAAAATTAATTAATTAATAAATGGCTGACATTTTGGTTGCAAATGTGTCATGTTGAAAACCATGAGCTGCAAGGCAAAAACGTAAAAGAAATGTGCATGTGCATTTAGTTAAATTAAAATAAAAAAGATTTTACACAGTTATGGTTTATTAAACAATGAGCATACTGTACATCTGCACAACACATATGGCTCCAAAGCATGCATATCACCAAATGGATAAAAATACTGTGTCAACACAGATTTATCCCCTACCTCACTCATTGTGACTGACCTATCACAACTTTAAATCTGCAACCTTATTGTCATATTTTCCTTATTGTCCAGGCTGTCACATTGTAAAGTTTGCAGACGATACAGTGGTGGATGGATGCACCAAAAACAACGATGAGTCCAACTACAGGCAGGAGGTGGAACACCTGGAGAGCTGGTACAGGAAGAACAAACTTCACATCATTGTAAAGAAGACAAAGGAGATGGTCGTGGACTTCAGACGGAATTTAAAAAAACACCCACCCCCCACCCAGAAAATAAGAGGGTCTGCGGTGGAACTGGTCTCCAGCTACAAATACTTGGGTGTGCACCTGAACGACAACCTCAGCTGGAGCAACAACACCACCAGCCTGATCAAGAAAGCTCATCAGAAACTCTACTTCCTCAGACGGCTAAGGATAGCTGGTCTGGGAAGCTCAGTCCTCACCTCCTTCTATAGGTATCTTTTTTATATTGTTACTATGAAACCTCTGGGAGAAAGAGCTTAAATGACAACTAATATGAACATTTCTTTTGGCTCAATCACGTTTAAGAAAATGTCCTGTGTGGTCTGATTGAAACAATGTTGCCTAACGTTCTTAACCTGCCCTCTGTTTACTGTACGCTATGACTTAGACTAGTGTAATCTTTCAAAACAAAAATGTGTGTTATATAAGAGGGTTAGATGAAAATTAATGCCAATTGATCCTTTTCTGGGTGGGATTTCAGAACAAAAGGCTTAACACTATAAAGTATTTGTAGCCCGGGGTAAAAACTACATGTACAGTACATATATATTTCTTTCCCCTAGACCTATTTGTTTTTTTAAAGTCCCACTTTCTGCTGTCTGTGAGTGCCACTTGAGTCATGTGCTCACAGAGTAGTTCCACATCTCACATGTCATGTGATTGTGTTAACCAATGGTAGCCATGGAGGAAAGGTAGAAATTGCACTGACTTCCTCTCAATCAGATGGCTGAGGGAAGCAGGTGGATGGATACAACCAGGTGGTGTTTACAAACAATTTGTTATTTTGGTCTCTAGTGTTTTTACTGTATTATTTGACTAAATGTATTGATGTAAAATCTTTAGATCGGACGACAAACACACAGAGGAAAGTTTCATCAGTCTAAGTCTGAAATTATCTTGGAATTGGTGAGTCTGAATTGTTTGTTTTAGCATTAGCTGCTAGTGCTTAGCTTTTTGCAGGCCCAACACTGTCTGTATTGCATTGTATGCCTATTATGGATTGTTGCTTTGTTCTATGTACAAACACTGAACAGTAGTGTTCCATTGTAAATATTAATAATGTATTTATTTGGGATTTATTAGTTTATTTTGGATTTATATTGTGTACACATGGTCAAGCTTTTATTAACTTTAGGTTTTGTTATTAGCTTGATGTATAGAACCTTACAAGTCGTGTTTGTCTAATACAGGCCAGGTGGACTTGAAAGGACTTGAATGAACTTGGATTTCCTCAAACCTCATCAATCAGCTTGGAGGTTTTTCCTGAGATTGATGAGGACTGGTCACATAGTGTCTAAAAAGGGCGTTGAGACGGATCCGGAAAAAGTCGCCACACTGAAGTCCTGGCCAATTCCAACTAATCTGAAGACCTTGCGATCATTCCTAGGTTTCGCAGGTTACTACCGGCGGTTCATCAATGGTTATGCCACCATTGCAAAGCCTCTCAATGACCTAACACGAGGATATGCTACACCACACCGACCCAAGTCTAGAAGTTCAGATAACCGATTGCTGGATCCAAAACAAACCTTTGGCAGCAGATGGACACCAGAGTGCCAGCTGGCATTTTCTACCCTCATTGACAAGCTCACCACTGCTCCTGTCCTAGGTTTTGCTGACCCAGCTCTACCTTACATATTACACACAGATGCCAGCACCACTGGGCTTGGAGCTGCACTTTACCAAGAGCAAGAGGGGAAATTGAGGGCTATCGCATTTGCCAGTCGTGGATTGACCCAGAGTGAAAGCCGCTACCCAGCGCACAAATTAGAGTTCTTGGCACTTAAATGGAGTGTGACGGAAAAATTTCAGGATTTCCTTTATGGAGCCAACTTTACTGTAATCACAGACAGTAATCCTCTCACTTACATCTTGACTTCTGCCAAACTGGATGCCACCAGCCATCGCTGGCTGGCAGCCTTGTCAACGTTCTCATTCAAGCTGCAGTACCGAGCTGGGAGGCACAACTTGGATGCAGATGCTCTATCACGTCTTCCTCATGAAACTTCATCAGATGACTCAATATCAAAAGATCATGAACTCCTCAACCAATTCACTCAACAACATCTGTCAGGTACCAATGACTCTGAAATTGAAGTTGATGTTGTTAATGCTATTTGCCAAAGTTGCCTTTCCAGAACTCAAGCTGAAACATCTCTTGTTGAGTCCCTCTCCATTATGGTGGTTGCAGCACCTGACAACTTGACCAATGACCTGCAGGGACTACCCATCATACCTATGTTGTCTCATCTTGAATTGCAAGATAAGCAAAGAGCTGATCCAAGTATTCGGGAGGTCATTTATCAGCTTGAGTCAGGGAAGAAAGTACCACCGACTGCCAGAGACGAGCTGCCTGAGCTTCCACTTCTTCTGAGGGAACTTCCCAAGTTGGAAATTGTAGATGGTGTCCTTTATCGGAAGCGTCGTGACAATGACAGACTTTTCTACCAACTTGTCCTACCAGAAGAGCTACGGGCCACAGTTCTCCAGAGCCTGCATAATGATATGGGTCATATGGGAATTGAGCGGACACTCGATCTGGCTCGGACCCGGTTTTACTGGCCCAGAATGGCTGTGGATGTGGAACATAAAGTCAAGACATGTAGTCGCTGTGTACATCGCAAGGCATTGCCTGAAAAAGCTGCTTCCTTAGTCAGCATCCAAACATCCCGTCCTTTAGAACTGCTCTGCATGGATTTTCTCAGTCTAGAGCCTGACACTAGTAATACCAAGGATATTCTGGTTTTGACTGACCATTTTACTAAGTTTGCCGTTGCCATTCCAACACCCAATCAGAAGGCGCGAACAGTGGCAAAGTGTCTTTTGGATCAATTCATGGTCTATTATGGAATACCTGAACGACTACATACTGACCAGGGACGTGATTTTGAGTCTAAACTGATCCATGAACTTTGTACTTTGCTCGGAATCAGAAAGTGTCGAACAACTCCTTATCATCCACGGGGAAATCCAGTTGAGCGATTTAACCGGACATTATTGAATATGCTTGGGACTTTGGAGACAAAACAAAAGTCAAAATGGAAGGAGTATGTAAAACCATTGGTGCATGCCTATAATTGCACAAGAAATGAAGTTACTGGATTTACGCCTTACGAACTGATGTTTGGGAGAACTCCACGCTTGCCTGTGGATTTGGCCTTTGGGTTACCAATAAATGAAGGAAAGCAACAATCATACTCCCAGTTCATTCAGAATCTGAAAGCAAGTCTGGAAGAAAGTTATCAAATTGCTTCAAGAAATGCTGCCAAAAATGCAGGAAGGAACAAAGTCCGTTTTGACCAGCATGTCACCCCGTCAAAACTGGAAGTTGGAGACAGAGTACTGGTGCGAAACGTCCGTATCCGGGGTAAGCACAAACTTTGTGACAGATGGGAAAAAGATATCTATGTGGTAGTGACAAAAGCTGGTGACCTTCCAGTCTATACAGTGAAGCCAGAAAGCAAAGCTGGGCCTACACGTACCCTGCATAGAGATCTTTTGCTTCCATGTGGATTTCTTCCTGTAGCAGAACCATCCACTGAGACCATTTCTGTATCTGAACCTCGTGTCACTCGTCTGCAACATCAAAGACAACTTGACGCACCTGAAGAGTCCGCAGAAGAGGAATCATTGGAAGAATATCCTGTTCATCTTGTACAGAAACCAGTAAAATTCTCTGTGGAGAGAGTGAGAATTCCAATGACGGTATCCTCCAATGATGCAGACGCACCTACCCAATTACCAGCTCCTATAGAAATGTCACCTCCATCAGTATCTGAGTATAATGCTGAAGAAGAACTGACGGCTACACCTGTGGAAATGGAAACCGTACCAGAAAACTTACCTGATCCAGTAGGTCTGCCATCCACAGATGTTCCTTTGGATGATGACGTTCTTATGGAAGATGAAAATCCTGAGATGAATAACGCCAATTTAACTGAACCACCTAACTTTGATTGCATAATTGACTTGCCTGATACTGAGTCTAGTATAAGATGCTCAACACGTCATAGAGAACCTCCCAAGCGTTTGCAGTATACTACTTTAGGGAACCCTTTGATCTCTGTAGTTCAGACCATGTTGCATAGTTTGTCCAATGCTCTTGGTACATCGACTGCACCAGATTTGAATCCCTCGGTTGTCCAAATCATTTAGGTTTAACATGCATTGGGACATGCATGGGTTAAAGGGGGGAGGGTGTAGCCCGGGGTAAAAACTACATGTACAGTACATATATATTTCTTTCCCCTAGACCTATTTGTTTTTTTAAAGTCCCACTTTCTGCTGTCTGTGAGTGCCACTTGAGTCATGTGCTCACAGAGTAGTTCCACATCTCACATGTCATGTGATTGTGTTAACCAATGGTAGCCATGGAGGAAAGGTAGAAATTGCACTGACTTCCTCTCAATCAGATGGCTGAGGGAAGCAGGTGGATGGATACTACCAGGTGGTTTTTACAAACAATTTGTTATTTTGGTCTCTAGTGTTTTTACTGTATTATTTGACTAAATGTATTGATGTAAAATCTTTAGATCGGACGACAAACACACAGAGGAAAGTTTCATCAGTCTAAGTCTGAAATTATCTTGGAATTGGTGAGTCTGAATTGTTTGTTTTAGCATTAGCTGCTAGTGCTTAGCTTTTTGCAGGCCCAACACTGTCTGTATTGCATTGTATGCCTATTATGGATTGTTGCTTTGTTCTATGTACAAACACTGAACAGTAGTGTTCCATTGTAAATATTAATAATGTATTTATTTGGGATTTATTAGTTTATTTTGGATTTATATTGTGTACACATGGTCAAGCTTTTATTAACTTTAGGTTTTGTTATTAGCTTGATGTATAGAACCTTACAAGTCGTGTTTGTCTAATACAGGCCAGGTGGACTTGAAAGGACTTGAATGAACTTGGATTTCCTCAAACCTCATCAATCAGCTTGGAGGTTTGTGGATGGCGAGCTAACCAACTGCACAGCTGGGAGCACAGAATCCCAGCCTACAACTGAACTCTACCCATGGTCTGGTAGGAGGCTGATACAGCCTAAGGCCCCATCTCCTTAACTATCTTTGCCCTCACAAAAACAGCTTCCAACACTGGATTCTTCAAACTACATCTCTTCATGCTTGAACTTATATAAACTCAAAACTCCATGAACACTCTAAACTTTACAAACTCATACTGGAAAATTAGTTGTGTCAAAGACCTGGATTGTTGGCACAGCTGATGATGGACTTTTCCTTATTTTTCTCTGACAAAGAGCTTGTATTGATTTTGATTTCTTTCTTTTACAACAGTATTAAGTGCACCTAAGAACAATAACTGCTGCAGCAATTTGTACATACTTTGTGGTGTTTGGTTTATTTTTGTTTATTTATTTTACATGTTTGTTATTGCTTCTTGTTTATTATAATACATGGTACCATCAAAAAACTACTTGTTTCTGTCATTAATTACTGTTCTCCAGCTCCAGTAGATGAATCTAGTCTTCTGTATCTTCTAGCCTGCTTACCAGTGTAAAAAGCTCATTGGGTGTTACATATTACAGATCTAGCATGCCTTGAAGAAATGCATATCGCCTGCCAACTTTTGTCAGATAATTTTAGACTTAGACTATCTTAAGTTGTGAAACAATGGAGTTGTTGGCACTTTAGTCACACTTTGGAAGTAGCATTGTGCTTCGTGTCATATTATATGATATCATCAATCAATCAATCAACCAATTTATTAACCCATTTTAAAAAAATCAGTTTACAAACACATTCTCTGACAACACATTTACACGAGTGAAGAGGGAGCAGGAAGAAGAAAATCTAGTATAGACCTGCCCCCTTTCTCAATAATTACAAAAATGTCATGGCCGTATATATTAAATTAACAAAAGAAGTTGCAATCAATATATCAACAATAACATTGAAGGAAAATACACACGTTTAGAAGTTCTATATGGTTGTGGTGGACCACTAGGGGGCTCTACTCACACCCAGTGGACCGAATGTGTTAAGGATGCTTTTATTGTGAAAGGTCCAGAGGACCGGATGTTATGTTGGTATATAAGGCGGTGTTGGGTGGTTTTCCCGCCAGTTGAAAGTAGGAGTGAATAAAGTGAAGACCTGCATCCCGTCTCCTGTGTCGTCTCTTCACCACCTCCTACAATTGGTGACCCTCGTGAGCTGAATATGTCGACGCATGAAGCTACAGCCAGCTCCCTTCAGCTGTCCCCTGTGGTGGAACCCCCACAGGCGGCCTCGCTCGCTTTTGCGGTGTCCGCCAGGATGCCGGACTTCTGGCTGAACGCCGCTCCGGCGTGGTTTGCTCACGTCGAATCGCAGTTCGTCCTTCGCGGGATTTCTTCAGACGACACCAAATACCACCATGTGGTCGCGGCGCTGGACCCACGGTCAGCCCAGCGGGTAATGAGCCTGCTCGAGGACCCTCCTGCACAAGGAAAATACGCCGCACTCAAAGAGCTTCTTCTGCAGCGTTATACACTTTCAGACGCGGAGCGCGCGGAGAAACTGTTTTCCTTCCCCGGTTTGGGCGATGGCACAGCTCTGGAGCTAGTGGAGGGCATGTTAGCCTTGCGGGGCTCAGGCGACTGCGAGTTCCTTTTCCGCCACCTTCTCCTCCGCAAGTTCCCAGCACCAGTGCGTAATGTCCTGGCAAACTCCCCGCTTCTTCAGCAGAAGAATTACCGCGCGCTGGCCGGAGAAGCTGACCGCATTCTTCTAACGACAAGGACCTTCGAAGTCCAGATGGCGGCCCACGGATCTCCAGCAGCGCCCGAGCTTCAAGCAACGACCTCAGCGCCGGACGAGCCATCGGTGGTAGCAGGGGTCGCTAGCCGCAGGCGGACAGGAGCCACCTTTTGTTTCTACCACGCGCGTTTTGGCGCCAAAGCACGACGGTGTGTTCCGCCGTGCAGCTACAAGCCTCAGGGAAACGACAACGCCAACGCACGCTAGCAGCCGCGGCCGTTGGCGACAAGGAAAGGCTGCTTTTCATCGAAGACTCGAGGTCGGGGAGGCGGTTCCTGGTGGACTCTGGTTCGCAGAAGAGCCTCGTCCCCCCGACTGGCTCCGACACGTTGGCTGAAGGCTGCGGGCCGCAGCTAACCGCGGCTAACGGCCAAGGGCGGAGTGGCCATCGGGAGATTCGGGAGTTTTCCCGATGGGCCGCGTCATGAATGGGCCGATAGGCGCACGGGGAAAATGATGACGGTTGAATGAATCTGCTCAAAATTGACTTGTCCCTGACTTTAGGCTGCAGGCTGCAGCCTCTTAAAGGGAGGGAGCGCTGATCGCTTTAAGAGACTGCAGCCTGCAGCCTCTTAAAGCGCTGATCCCTTTAAGAGACTGCGCCGCACTGGGCTGGCAGCTTGGGAGCTACCATTTGATAAAAAACACCCCTGAAAATTCACCGTTGGTTGAGTCCAACCCAGCAGCGAAGCACGTATTTTCCAAAACATCAGCTGATGGAGCAGCGCGGAGTCCAAACTGCTAATTAGCAATAAAAATGGATAGGAAGGGGCCGTGGAGCTGAAAAAGTCAGGTTGAAGAAAAGAAAGGCGTTACAGGAGGAAGCTGCCAAATGTGCAAAGCTTACAGACATTTTTTCAAAGAGACAGAAGAAGCAACAGGTAATATAAATTAAAAACTAGCATAATAAATTAAGCTAATGTCACAACGTTGTACTATGCCACTAAACATGAAAGTCAAGTGGGACCTAAACTGACAGCCTGAGCCTAATTAGAAATAAAAGCAGAAATATATAAATTGACCAATAAATAAATAAACGTCAAAGGACAATTTAAATTAAAAGATAACTTTATCTCATACCCTGATGCATGCTCAATAATCCAGGTAGAAAAATCTAAAAAAGCTAAGTCTGGTCCTCTGGACATTTTTTGCTTTGTTTTGTTTTTTGAATGTCCAGAGGACCAGACTTGGCTTTTTTAGAACTTTATCTCATGTTTTAAAAATTAATTGACCATCATGTTTTTTTTCCAGCTTAGTTCCAACAAATTATATATTTTAATTCATAATTTTACATTTTACTGTGCTTAAAATACCGGTAGGCCTATATATTTTTTTGTTTTTACTTTTACTCTTAGATGACTTGTGTTATGTAATTAAATGTAATTATTTTTTTAATTTTCCACACAAGTCCTTATTTACGTAATGAGGCAGAAATGCATGAGGTGAAGTGAAAACAGGAGACAGAAAAATGTTAAAGCAACACATTTAATAGACAAATAAAAATAAACTCATGCATATGCATACATATTGCAACCAATGCCAAACTTGTCTCTGATTTTGCTTGTCTTGACCCTAAAAACTTTTCAGAGATGAGGCTTAAAGGACTCAAGAGCTCAGCACTTCAAGCAACAAGCAAAAATCTGCTTAGATTTGATGAGAGAGCCACAGTGAGTACTTTACACACACAGAGCTGTCCAGTCTTGGGATAGGCTGAAAAAGTCCCCTCTGGAAGAGTCCACTGTCAAGATGGTACTGAGATGGAACAGGGTTGAACCAGAGATTGAACTTGAAAGCAGGGCTTGTTCTTCTTGCAGAAACTGTGTTATCTGTGTTTACCTTATATTGACACAGTATAACCTTTTCACAGATGCCTATATAGGGCTGGCATACAAATATTTGTTGTCTCAGGTTGCACGTGAAAGCTTCTCTACTCTCAAGTTCATCAAGAATAGACTACGAAGCACACTTAACCAGGAGCATTTGGAGGCATTTATGCTGATGTCCACAGAGAAAGAACTTCTTATGTCCATTGACAATGACAAAGTAACACATATGGTGGCAGAAACTAGTGCACTTCTTAGGCGCTTACTGATGCTGTAGATCACATGTCAAACTCGAGGCCCATGGGCCAAATCTGGTCTCATTGACATTTTATCTGGCCTCAAATTTAATATTTTGAATGTAAAATAGTTTTATGGTTTATCTTTTTGTCACTGTATTTAGTGCAAACTTCTCATGACAGCTGGCCAACGTTCAAGCCAACAAAATTACGTTTTGAGTTTTTCAGTTATCTTTGAGTCTGATATGGAAAGAGCAACAAAGAATTGACTTATCATTTTCTGTTTTTTAAGTCAACTAATTTAGTTTTTTTCCCACCTGATTTGCTGAATTGTAACAAAATGTAACTAAAAATTATAACCAAAAAAAAGTTGTTGATTGTATTGCAATAAAAAAAATATTATAGGCTACATTTTTGCCAAATATTTTTAAAATGTGAAAAAATGGGCCACTCTTGGCCATTAAACTCCCGGGCTGAAAAGTTGTCCCACTCCGCCCCTGCTAACGGCTCACCCATCAAGACGTTTGGTGAAAGGTTGGTGACTGTTCGTTTCCATGAACGAGACTTCCAGTGGAACTTTGTGGTAGCTGCTAGCTCAGTCCCTATTTTAGGGGCTGATTTTCTTTGTGCTCACGGGCTCCTGGTTGATATGGCTAACAGGCGTTTAATAGACGCTGTGTCGTTCTCGTCACTGCCTTGTGAGACGCGAGGAGCTGGGCCTTTAATGCATGCTAACTTTTTAGCTTCGGGTAATGTGTTTCAGCGTTTATTGTCTGAGTTTCCCTCGCTGACTGTTCCTAACTTTGCCAACACAAACACAAAGCATGGGGTTGAACATTATATTCCCACAACAGGCCCCCCGGTGTTCGCACGTGCACGCCGCCTCGATGCTACTAAGCTAGCAATAGCACAGGAAGAGTTTGCTAACATGGAGCATTTAGGCATCGTGCAGCGCTCAAACAGCCCGTGGGCCTCCCCCCTGCACATGGTGCCCAAAGCAGACGGCAAATGGCGACCATGTGGGGATTTCCGCCGCCTTAATAACATCACGGAGAACGATCGTTACCCCATCCCCCACATCCAGGATTTTTCAGTGCACCTGGCTGGGACCTCCATTTTTTCTAAAGTAGATTTAGTACGCGGGTACCACCAGGTTCCTGTGCATGTGGAGGATGTCCCTAAGACCGCTGTGATCACGCCTTTCGGCCTGTTTGAGTTTTTGCGCATGCCTTTTGGTCTTAAAGGAGCAGCACAAACATTTCAGCGGTTGATGGATTCAGTCCTAAGGGGTCTGTCCTTCGTATTTGTGTATCTGGACGACATCCTGGTGGCTAGCAGCTCGGCTGAGCAGCACTTGTCCCACCTCCGTGAGGTTTTTCAGCGCCTAGCAGCACATGGCCTGATTGTAAATACAGCAAAATGCCAGTTTGGGCTGCCAGTCATTGATTTTTTGGGCCACCGCATTTCTGCCAGTGGTGCTGTCCCGTTACCAAACAAAGTGCAGGCGGTGTCAGATTTTCCACAACCCCAGTCTGTTAAAGCGCTACAAGAATTTTTGGGAATGGTTAATTTCTATAACCGGTTCCTCCCCAGGGCAGCACAACTGCTGCGCCCGCTCTATGGAGCGCTGAAAAAGAAAAAGCCCAACGACAGTGTTGACTGGACACCAGAACGCCTACAGGCATTTGGTGATGCTAAAGCTGCACTGGCCACTGCTGCCCTTCTGGCCCACCCATCCCCGGCGGCACAAATAGCTTTGACAACAGACGCATCTGATGTTGCGGTGGGGGCTGTGTTAGAACAGCAGGTGTCAGGAGTTTGGCAGCCGCTTGCATTTTACAGCCGTACGCTGCGGGACAATGAGCTTAAATACAGTGTTTTTGACAGGGAGTTGCTGGCGCTTTACCTAGCTACACGCCATTTCAGGTTTTTCCTGGAAGGCCGCCAGTTCACTGCATACGTTGACCACAAACCCTTGGTGTTTGCTATGTCGAAAATTTCTGACCCCTGGTCTGCCCGCCAGCAACGCCACCTCGCAGCGGTGTCTGAATTTACTACAGACATTCAGCATGTGGCTGGAAAGTCCAACGTGGTGGCCGACTGTCTCTCCCGGGTGCTGATCTCCCCCGTGTACGTGGGCATCGATTTTTCTGCCATGGCTGCGGACCAACGTAGCGACGCAGAAATACTCGAGCTCCAGTCCGGGCCCACGGGCCTCGAGTTGGAGGAACGGCAGGTGGATGACGGAGGTCCTCTCCTGCTCTGTGACGTTTCTACTGGCAGGCCCCGCCCCCTGGTTCCAGTTTCATGGCAACGCCGCGTTTTTGACTCCTTGCATTCCCTTTCTCACCCAGGTGTTAGAGCATCGGTGAAACTGGTCAGCTCAAAGTTTGTTTGGCCCGGTCTGCGTAAAGCGGTTAAGGAGTGGGCAGCAGCGTGTGTCCCATGTCAGCGTGCTAAGGTTGACAGGCACACCAAAGCACCTTTGGAACCTTTCCCTATCCCTAGTCGGCGGTTTGACCATGTGCACGTGGACCTGGTGGGCCCTCTGCCTCCATCACAAGGTTTTACTCATCTGCTGACTATGATAGATCGGACCACCAGGTGGCCTGAGGTGGTTCCTCTGACATCCACAACGGCTGCAGTGGTGGCCCGGGCATTTTTGTCTACCTGGGTTGCACGTTTTGGCCCCCCTTCAGACATTACATCAGACAGGGGCCCGCAGTTTGTTTCTGAGCTTTGGTCTACCATGGCCAAGGGCCTGGGGACGAACGTTCACAGGACCACAGCTTACAACCCTCAAGCTAATGGTTTGTGTGAACGGTTTCACAGGTCATTGAAAGCTGCACTGCGCGCTGCATTGACCGGTGACAACTGGATTGACCGTCTTCCCTGGGTTTTGTTGGGTTTACGTACCGCATCCAAAGAGGACCTGAACTCTTCCCCGGCTGAACTGGTTTTCGGTCAGCCTGTGCGCGTCCCCGGTGAGTTTTTACCTGAGGTACCCTCACCACAGTTCGCTCCGCCGTTGCAACATTTTTCGTCTCAGGAGGACTCCGTTCGTGTCCCTGGCCCGGTACACCATTGTTTACCTCAGTCATTTGTCCCTAAGAGTCTGGAGTCCTCTAAATTTGTTTTTGTCAAACACAATGCACACAGGACACCACTACAGCCTGTGTATGATGGACCGTTTCGGGTTCTTCAGCCAGGTCCAAAACATTTCCTTTTAGATTTAGGGGGTCGTACTGAGACTGTCTGTATTGATAGGCTTAAACCAGCTCATGTTATGTCAGATGATCAGGTTGTTACGGCCCAGGCTCCTCGCAGGGGCAGACCTCCATCCACGTTGCTAACGGATTGCTGCCCTCCTTCCAGAGACTCTCAACAACCATTGGAGCCCGAATCTTCTGCAGCCCCTCCTCGTCACCCCCCGCTTCATCAAACTGGTTCTGCGGGGCCCAGGTTCAGCCGTTCTGGGCGTTTAATCAAACCTAAAATGCGGGACTAGTGATGGACCTTACTGGGTGTTCTGGGGGGGCGTGTGTGGTGGACCACTAGGGGGCTCTACTCACACCCAGTGGACCGAATGTGTTAAGGATGCTTTTATTGTGAAAGGTCCAGAGGACCGGATGTTATGTTGGTATATAAGGCGGTGTTGGGTGGTTTTCCCGCCAGTTGAAAGTAGGAGTGAATAAAGTGAAGACCTGCATCCCGTCTCCTGTGTCGTCTCTTCACCACCTCCTACATGGTAATCTCATTTGAATCGAATACACTACTGTATATGATTAATACACAAGTGCTTTATAATCAAGGTATTCACAACTGTTTTACATATGTTTATGCAATTAGACAACATTATAAGACATACTTTTAGATCTAACGAACAGGATGTTCAGAGGCAGATAACATGCTAAGCGGGCAGTTGCCCTTTGTGCTTCTCTTGGCCTTCTGAGGAGATCGGAACACACAGACACACAAACACAGGAATCATACTACTAAAATAAGTAGTACTTATGAACCACACACTTGGACATTAATTATATACAGTAGTGTATTCGATTCAAATGAGATTACCATATAGAACTTCTAAACGTGTGTATTTTCCTTCAACATACATAACAATATACCACTCTTCCTATTAACAACTCAAAGGTGTATAAGAGCTAATCATTATTTTTCATAAAGTGTTTTGAATTGGTTTATTGTAGAGCATTTTTAAAGGGGACCACAGATGCAAAATTCACTTTTTAATGTTTTTTTACTCAACTTTGGGTATTTACTTCATAAAAAAACAGTCCTTGTGCCAAAAAAATGCACCCAGTGGTTTATTTACTCTAAGTAGATTTATTTATTTTTGATAAATACACCTGGATTCACACTTCCTGCAGTTATTGACGTCACAAGCCGTAGCCAATCACCTCAAACCTGAGTCCAGCCCCTCACCTAGCAACCCCTGGTTAGGCTCAACCCACTTCTGTATTAAACACATGACTGTTGTTTTTCATGATTTCATCTCATCTTTTGTTTATATGTTCTTAATTTCATGTGTACAGCACTTTGTTGCAGCTGTGTTTTTTTTAAATGGCTTTATAAATAAAGTATAATTGTTATTTTTATGTTTTAGTTCAATTTTTAGTGTATTTGCGATCGCTCCCAACGCGCAGCCGGCAAAAATTAAACGAGCGGACTCCCGGCATAGGGACCGGCGGCAACGGGACACTGCTTCTGGCGGATGGAGCGGAGCTTCAATTGTACAGCCTCGTTGCAGCGTCCCAGCAGCCTCACAGCAGCGAGGACCTTCTCCTTACGGATTAATTTACGGGAGACACTTATGCCCCTTTTCCACTTACCGGCCCAGAGCGGCTCAGTCTGGTCCGGTCTGGTTCAGTTCGGCTCGGCTCACATGTAGGTTTTGTTTCCATTCACTACTGCAACCCTTCTGTGGGCGGGGTGTAGAATCTCACTCGTCCTACCACGTGGTGGCGGTAGTGTTACCTCAAGCTATTTACTAGCCACCACTAAACATTAGAAGAAGAACACCCTGCAGGACCTTGTCTCACCACCTGTTGGCGGTAATGTCCCTTGAGCTATTTAATGCTCTGATCTTACTTTTATTGCCTTTTCAGCTTGTTTTAAACCCCTGTGTTTTCCATTTTCTTTCTTTATAATAAAGATTATTCTCATATATGTACAAGGTTCCTGTTAAGATTGCTTAACACATTGATTGCACTGCCCTGTAATCAGTTAAACTATTTTTACAGTAAGGTACAGATTAGGAATTAATTAGGTTTCAATTGGCCCTGTAATATTAAATGTTTGTATTTCATTAAATTTAAACTGTAATATTTTGTCAGGGATAATTCAAAGTCAAATGCAAATGGATAATTTGGTTTAAACTGTCCCATAAACATTAAAAGCATGTTTCTTTAAACGTAAAAACAAAGTATTAATAATTAAATGTTTGTTGATCAGGAAACTCGTTTGGGCATCCAAGAACAGCTTCATCGGGGTTGATGGCGACGTCTGTGCATCCTTGGAAAAGCTGCTGCACCCACAACCCGACATCAGGATGGATGGATGGATGGATGGATGGATGGATGGATGGATGGGTTCATGTTGACATCTGTGCATCCTGGC
>JBBPBX010044520.1:0-27426 GCA_038048925.1 Garcialebias charrua | reverse complement strand
TCAAATTTACCAACTATTTGTAAAGAAAGTTTCAAGAAATGAAACCATTTGGACTTGACTCAATTTTGCTTTGAGCAGTCCAACAGAGTTGTGTCTTCCTTCAACTTATTTTTCTCGATTTAACGTTAACAAGATGTAACGTCTTATGGTTGTTAGTTTAAACTAAAATTAGAGCAAGTTGCCGTGACCCGGATTCGAACCGAGTACTCACCACTATACGATCACGGCTGTTTACACTTTACTGAATAATTCATGAGTTATGTGCATTTCACAATAGTGTTAGACATGTCCACTATTAATGTTTTACACACCTGGTGACATGAAAGGTACCAACTATTTGTAAAGAAAGTTTCAAGAAATGAAATAATTTGCGCTTGACTCCATTTTGCTTTGAGCAGTCCAACAGAGTTGTGTCTTCCTTCAACTTATTTTTCTCGATTTAACGTTAACAAGACGTAATGTCTTATGGTTGTTGTTAGTTTAAACGCAAATTAGAGCAAGTTGCCGTGACCCGGATTCGAACCGGGGTTGCTGCGGCCACAACGCAGAGTACTAACCACTATACGATCACGGCTGTTTACACTTTACTGAATAATTCACGAGTTATGTGCATTTCACAATAGTGTTCAACATGTCCACTATTAATGTTTTACACACCTGGTGACATCAAAGGTACCAACTATTTGTAAAGAAAGTTTCAAGAAATGAAACCATTTGCAGTTGACTCAATTTTGCTTTGAGCAGTCCAACAGAGTTGTGTCTTCCTTCAACTTATTTTTCTCGATTTAACGTTAACAAGATGTAACGTCTTATGGTTGTTGTTACTTTAAACTAAAATCAGAGCAAGTTGCCATGACCTGGATTCAAACCGGGGTTGCTGCAGCCACAACGCAGAGTACTCACCACTACACCATCAGGTTTGTTTACATGTTACTGAGGAATTCACGAGTTATGTGCATTTCACAAAAGTGTTCAATTATCCAATATTAATGTTTTACACACCTGGTGACATCAAAGGTAACAACTATTTGTAACTAAAATCAAAGCAAGTTGCCGTGACCCGGATTCGAACCGGGGTTGCTGCGGCCACAACGCAGAGTACTCACCACTATACGATCACGGCTGTTTGCACTTTACTGAATAATTCATGAGTTATGTGCATTTCACAATAGTGTTCAACATTTACACTATTAATGTTTTACACACCTGGTGACATGAAAGGTACCAACTATTTGTAAAGAAAGTTTCAAGAAATGAAACCATTTGGACTTGACTCAATTTTGCTTTGAGCAGTCCAACAGAGTTGTGTCTTCCTTCAACTTATTTTTCTCGATTTAACGTTAACAAGACGTAATGTCTTATGGTTGTTGTTAGTTTAAACTAAAATTAGAGCAAGTTGCCGTGACCCGGATTCGAACCGGGGTTGCTGCGGCCACAACGCAGAGTACTAACCACTATACGATCACGGCTGTTTACACTTTACTGAATAATTCATGAGTTATGTGCATTTCACAATAGTGTTCAACATGTCCACTATTAATGCTTTACACACCTAACATCAAAGGTACCAACTATTTGTAAAGAAAGTTTCAAGAAATGAAACCATTTGCAGTTGACTCAATTTTGCTTTGAGCAGTCCAACAGAGTTGTGTCTTCCTTCAACTTATTTTTCTCGATTTAACGTTAACAAGACGTAATGTCTTATGGTTGTTGTTACTTTAAACTAAAATCAGAGCAAGTTGCCGTGACCCGGATTCGAACCGGGGTTGCTGCGGCCACAACGCAGAGTACTCACCACTATACGATCACGGCTGTTTACACTTTACTGAATAATTCATGAGTTATGTGCATTTCACAATAGTGTTAGACATGTCCACTATTAATGTTTTACACACCTGGTGACATGAAAGGTACCAACTATTTGTAAAGAAAGTTTCAAGAAATGAAACCATTTGGACTTGACTCAATTTTGCTTTGAGCAGTCCAACAGAGTTGTGTCTTCCTTCAACTTATTTTTCTCGATTTAACGTTAACAAGACGTAATGTCTTATGGTTGTTGTTAGTTTAAACTAAAATTAGAGCAAGTTGCCGTGACCCGGATTCGAACCGGGGTTGCTGCGGCCACAACGCAGAGTACTAACCACTATACGATCACGGCTGTTTACACTTTACTGAATAATTCACGAGTTATGTGCATTTCACAATAGTGTTCAACATGTCCACTATTAATGTTTTACACACCTGGTGACATCAAAGGTACCAACTATTTGTAAAGAAAGTTTCAAGAAATGAAACCATTTGCAGTTGACTCAATTTTGCTTTGAGCAGTCCAACAGAGTTGTGTCTTCCTTCAACTTATTTTTCTCGATTTAACGTTAACAAGATGTAACGTCTTATGGTTGTTGTTACTTTAAACTAAAATCAGAGCAAGTTGCCATGACCTGGATTCAAACCGGGGTTGCTGCAGCCACAACGCAGAGTACTCACCACTACACCATCAGGTTTGTTTACATGTTACTGAGGAATTCACGAGTTATGTGCATTTCACAAAAGTGTTCAATTATCCAATATTAATGTTTTACACACCTGGTGACATCAAAGGTAACAACTATTTGTAACTAAAATCAAAGCAAGTTGCCGTGACCCGGATTCGAACCGGGGTTGCTGCGGCCACAACGCAGAGTACTAACCACTATACGATCACGGCTGTTTACACTTTACTGAATAATTCATGAGTTATGTGCATTTCACAATAGTGTTCAACATTTACACTATTAATGTTTTACACACCTGGTGACATGAAAGGTACCAACTATTTGTAAAGAAATTTTCAAGAAATGAAATAATTTGCGATTGACTCAATTTTGATTTGAGCAGTCCAACAGAGTTGTGTCTTCCTTCAACTTTTTTTTCTTGATTTAACGTTAACAAGACGTAATGTCTTATGGTTGTTGTTAGTTTAAACTAAAATTAGAGCAAGTTGCCGTGACCCGGATTCGAACCGGGGTTGCTGCGGCCACAACGCAGAGTACTCACCACTATACGATCACTGCTGTTTACACTTTACTGAATAATTCATGAGTTATGTGCATTTCACAATAGTGTTCAACATGTCCACTATTAATGCTTTACACACCTAACATCAAAGGTACCAACTATTTGTAAAGAAAGTTTCAAGAAATGAAACCATTTGCAGTTGACTCAATTTTGCTTTGAGCAGTCCAACAGAGTTGTGTCTTCCTTCAACTTATTTTTCTCGATTTAACGTTAACAAGACGTAATGTCTTATGGTTGTTGTTAGTTTAAACTAAAATTAGAGCAAGTTGCCGTGACCCGGATTCGAACCGGGGTTGCTGCGGCCACAACGCAGAGTACTAACCACTACACCATCAGGTTTGTTTACGTGTTACTGAGGAATTCACGAGTTATGTGCATTTCACAAAAGTGTTCAACTATCCAATATTAATGTTTTACACACCTGGTGACATCAAAGGTAACAACTATTTGTAACTAAAATCAAAGCAAGTTGCCGTGACCCGGATTCGAACCGGGGTTGCTGCGGCCACAACGCAGAGTACTAACCACTACACCATCAGGTTTGTTTACATATTATTGAGGAATTCACGAGTTATGTGCATTCCACAAAAGTGTTCAATTATCCAATATTAATGTTTTACACACCTGGTGACATCAAAGGTAACAACTATTTGTAACTAAAATCAAAGCAAGTTGCCGTGATCCGGATTCGAACCGGGGTTGCTGCGGCCACAACGCAGAGTACTCACCACTATACGATCACGGCTGTTTACACTTTACTGAATAATTCATGAGTTATGTGCATTTCACAATAGTGTTCAACATTTACACTATTAATGTTTTACACACCTGGTAACATCAAAGGTACCAACTATTTGTAAAGAAAGTTTCAAGAAATGAAACCATTTGCAGTTGACTCAATTTTGCTTTGAGCAGTCCAACAGAGTTGTGTCTTCCTTCAACTTATTTTTCTCGATTTAACGTTAAGACGTAATGTCTTATGGTTGTTGTTAGTTTAAACTAAAATCAGAGCAAGTTGCCGTGACCCGGATTCGAACCGGGGTTGCTGCGGCCACAACGCAGAGTACTCACCACTATACGATCACGGCTGTTTGCACTTTACTGAATAATTCATGAGTTATGTGCATTTCACAATAGTGTTCAACATGTCCACTATTAATGTTTTACACACCTGGTAACATCAAAGGTACCAACTATTTGTAAAGAAAGTTTCAAGAAATGAAACCATTTGCAGTTGACTCAATTTTGCTTTGAGCAGTCCAACAGAGTTGTGTCTTCCTTCAACTTATTTTTCTCGATTTAACGTTAAGACGTAATGTCTTATGGTTGTTGTTACTTTAAACTAAAATCAGAGCAAGTTGCCATGACCGAGATTCGAACCGGGGTTGCTGCAGCCACAACACAGAGTACTAACCACTATACGATCACGGCTGTTTGCACTTTACTGAATAATTCATGAGTTATGTGCATTTCACAATAGTGTTCAACATGTCCACTATTAATGCTTTACACACCTAACATCAAATTTACCAACTATTTGTAAAGAAAGTTTCAAGAAATGAAACCATTTGGACTTGACTCAATTTTGCTTTGAGCAGTCCAACAGAGTTGTGTCTTCCTTCAACTTATTTTTCTCGATTTAACGTTAACAAGATGTAACGTCTTATGGTTGTTAGTTTAAACTAAAATTAGAGCAAGTTGCCGTGACCCGGATTCGAACCGAGTACTCACCACTATACGATCACGGCTGTTTACACTTTACTGAATAATTCATGAGTTATGTGCATTTCACAATAGTGTTCAACATGTCCACTATTAATGTTTTACACACCTGGTGACATGAAAGGTACCAACTATTTGTAAAGAAAGTTTCAAGAAATGAAATAATTTGCGCTTGGCTCCATTTTGCTTTGAGCAGTCCAACAGAGTTGTGTCTTCCTTCAACTTATTTTTCTCGATTTAACGTTAACAAGACGTAATGTCTTGTTGTTGTTAGTTTAAACTAAAATTAGAGCAAGTTGCCGTGACCCGGATTCGAACCGGGGTTGCTGCGGCCACAACGCAGAGTACTAACCACTATACGATCACGGCTGTTTACACTTTACTGAATAATTCATGAGTTATGTGCATTTCACAATAGTGTTCAACATGTCCACTATTAATGCTTTACACACCTAACATCAAAGGTACCAACTATTTGTAAAGAAAGTTTCAAGAAATGAAACCATTTGCACTTGACTCCATTTTGCTTTGAGCAGTCCATCAGAGTTGTGTCTTCTTTCAACTTATTTTTATTCACTTAAAGAGGGACTCACCCTACTGTGAAACGGTAGCTCCGCCCCCAGACCAAATTCAAAAACCTCATGAAAATGGGAGTATCGAGAGACAAGGAGGGAAGGAGGTGGGTGGGTGTGCTGCGTTCACGCCCCCTCTAGCAACAAACTAAAACAAACTAAAACTCTAGCAAACAACTTGCAGCAAGCAACAACAAAGAATAAATATGTAGATGTATATATCTATTCTCATCCGATCCATCCAAAACAAAAGGCTTAAAAAAAAGAAGAAAATAATACTATAAGGTATACCGTGACCGGGAATTGAACCTGGGTCTGTCGGATCCCAAACCCGTTCCTACACCACTGCCCCATCTTGGCATTCATGCATCAATTGGCCATCGCACAATCAGAAAACAAATACAACCAAATAGTTTCGATGAAGTGGAAAGTATTCTTACAATACACCAGTTAAAATATACAAATAACTAGTGCCATTCCGAAAACTATAATACAGCAAACCCCCGATTTACGAACGAGTTAGGGACCTAAGAACGGTTCGCAGCTCGATCCGTTCGTAGGTAGGGGGTGAAAATTATATAAAAAAAAATAATTATTCATTCATTCATTCATTCAACCTTTATTTATCATGCTAACGGAGCGCGCGCACACATTTAAGCATGTACAGTAGTGTACTGTAATGTTAAACATTGCTATTCACATTTACAGAATAAATAAAAATATATTTTCTTACTTTGAGATGGTCAAAGCCGACATCTTAGGTTGCCATGCGTTGATTGTTGTCGGGGCCGAGCAGCGCGGCGGCCGGCCAGTGAACCACCGCAGCTGCTCCAGACCTGTGTTAGCTAGCTGGCTAGCTTCTGCTAGCCAAGCCATGAGCTGGTGTTGGAGCGGCGGCGCGATCAATCTGTAGCTCCTGCTCCAGCCTGAGACGTCCACAGAGCTCACAGAGACGTTTCCAGCTCGTAATTAATCCATATGAAGCCATCCTGGTCACCAGTCTTCGGCCGGCTACCGTGTTAGCTCCCGTGTTAGCTTCTGGAGCTAGCCAGGCCGGAGGTGTAGCCAGGCCGGCCGGAGGTGTTCGCACGGCGGCCTGGCACGATCGGCGATAAATCCGCTGCTGCCTGAGACATCCACAAAGTTCACAGAGACGTTTCCAGCTAGTAATTAATCCATATGAAGCCATCCTGGTCACCAGTCTTCGTCCGGCTCTCGGCAGCTAACCTAAGATGGCGTCCGGTGTTCTACATTAATTTGTGACCGTGTAAACTGAAGACCTACTTCCTGTTGCCCAAGATTGCTCAGAAATTGCTCAAAAATGATCAGAAATGATCTTTTTTATCATAATTATTATTTATAAAGCCTTTAAAACAACCAGAACATGAAATTAAGAACATTTAAACACAAAAACACAAAAAAAATATATATATATATTTTTTTTTTAATACAGTAATTTCATATTTTTATTAAATATGATATGTTCGTAGGTCCCGTGGTTCGCAGGTCGATGGGGTCGTAGGTCGGGGGTCACCTGTATGCTTTGTTGCAGAGCTTTTCCGGAGTGCAATGTACCACTTCCATGTAGCCTAAGGTATGAACTGCAGCAGGACCTTCTCATCTCTAGAGGGGATTGGCTCTGCTTGAACCACTTTCGTGACGTCAGAGTGAGAAAACACGTCACTGTGAGAATCGTAGACCAATAAGAAAATTAAGGTGCAATTCCTCTGTTCAACCCATAGGATAACCGTAAACACGTTTTTAGACCAAATATTGTCTATTTAAACTATTACGCAAACATATATGAAGATTAACACATACATAGTGCTATACAACATTTTAGACACATTCTAGGGAGTTTATCAGCTAAAAAAAGTTAATTTTGAGTTTAGTTCCTCTTTAATGTTAACAAGACCACGGTGGCACAACTGGTAGAGCTGCTGCTTCTCAGCGAGAAGGTTGCCGGTTCAAATCCCGGTCCGGGCCTTTCTGGGTGGAGTTTGCATGTTCTCCCCGTGCATGCGTGGGTTTCCTCCGGGTACTCCGGTTTCCTCCCACAGACCAAAAAACATGCATGTTAGGCTGATTGGTGACTCTAATAAATTGACCCTAGGTGTGAGTGTGAGAGTGGATGGTTGTTTGGTGTGAGTGAGACAGGTCCCTCTTGTAAATGAGTCCCCGTGACTCAATGAGGCTAGCCTGTATAAAAAAAGGTTGAATGAATGAAAAAAATCTTATGGTTGTTGTTAGTTTAAAGGTGAAGTCTGCAGTTTCTGTAGAACATCAGCACTTAGAAAAAATTTCAACAAGCAAAGCATTCTGATCCCTCCCCCTCAGAGCCATATATGGCTCTGCCCCCTTGTGGTCTGTTGAAATTCAAATTCAAGCTCTGTTTTTATTGGCTGATTCAAATTCAAGCTCGGTTTTTATTGGCTGGTTACAAACTTTGTTTTTATTGGCTGGAAAATGGCGGGTCACTTTTTCTTTTTAGAAATGCTTATTTACCACCTGGAGAAGCAAGGGGACAATATTTTTTTAAAGTTTTTTTTCAGAGATTACCTCTCTAACATCAATCTAGTGACAGAGTGAAGAAATATGTTAAAAATATATTGTTAGAAAAGTTACATATAGCAGCTTTAAACTAAAATCAAAGCAAGTTGCCGTGACCCGGATTCGAACCGGGGTTGCTGCGGCCACAACGCAGAGTACTCACCACTATACGATCACGGCTGTTTACACTTTACTGAATAATTCATGAGTTATGTGCATTTCACGATAGTGTTCAACATGTCCACTATTAATGCTTTACACACCTAACATCAAAGGTACCAACTATTTGTAAAGAAAGTTTCAAGAAATGAAACCATTTGCAGTTGACTCAATTTTGCTTTGAGCAGTCCAACAGAGTTGTGTCTTCCTTCAACTTATTTTTCTCGATTTAACGTTAACAAGACGTAATGTCTTATGGTTGTTGTTAGTTTAAACTAAAATTAGAGCAAGTTGCCGTGACCCGGATTCGAACCGGGGTTGCTGCGGCCACAACGCAGAGTACTCACCACTATACGATCACGGCTGTTTACACTTTACTGAATAATTCATGAGTTATGTGCATTTCACAATAGTGTTCAACATGTCCACTATTAATGTTTTACACACCTGGTGACATCAAAGGTACCAACTATTTGTAAAGAAAGTTTCAAGAAATGAAATAATTTGCGCTTGACTCCATTTTGCTTTGAGCAGTCCAACAGAGTTGTGTCTTCCTTCAACTTATTTTTCTCGATTTAACGTTAACAAGACGTAATGTCTGGTTGTTGTTAGTTTAAACTAAAATTAGAGCAAGTTGCCGTGACCCGGATTCGAACCGGGGTTGCTGCGGCCACAACGCAGAGTACTAACCACTATACGATCACGGCTGTTTACACTTTACTGAATAATTCACGAGTTATGTGCATTTCACAATAGTGTTCAACATGTCCACTATTAATGCTTTACACACCTAACATCAAAGGTACCAACTATTTGTAAAGAAAGTTTCAAGAAATGAAACCATTTGCACTTGACTCCATTTTGCTTTGAGCAGTCCAACAGAGTTGTGTCTTCCTTCAACTTATTTTTCTCGATTTAACGTTAACAAGACGTAATGTCTTATGGTTGTTGTTACTTTAAACTAAAATCAGAGCAAGTTGCCGTGACCCGGATTCGAACCGGGGATGCTGCAGCCACAACGCAGAGTTCTAACCACTAAACCATCAGGGCTGTTTACATGTTACTGAGGAATTCACGAGTTATGTGCATTTTACAAAAGTGTTCAATATATCCACTATTAATGTTTTACACACCTGGGGCCTCATGTACAAAGACTTGCGTGGATTTCTTACTGAAAAGTGACGTACGGACAAATCCAGAAAAGTGTCTACGCACAAAAAAATCCAGATTTATCAAACCCTGCGTACACCTGAATCCACGCACATTCCTTTTGTACATCACGATGAACGTGGAACTGAGCGCACATGAGAGAGTGGCCGACTCCGCCTTTGACACGCCTCCGTATGAATATGCAAAGTCATTCAAATATGCCATGCACGACAGGAATGTCGTCTCTGCTCCATTGCAAATCATGTCGGAACGTGGAAAAAAGAGGAACTTCACGGACTGTGAACAGGAATCACTTCTGAGTGAGGCAGAGAAGCACGGAAAAAGGTTTTATTCGGCACGCCTAGCGCAAAACATACCATCCACTTTTAAACAAGAAGTTGACCCATCTGCTCTAACATGCCTGTATAGGTTAGTGGTGAGCGCGCCCGCCCTTCGTCCCAAAGGTCGTGAGATCGACTCCCCCTTGGTACAACGTTTTTTTTTTTCATTCCAGATTTAAAGAACACAGGAAAACTATTTAATAAAACAACAAGAAATAGAACAATACATGAAATGAAAGGAAGCAGACGATTTCTTGTTTTGTAAATAGTTTTCATGTGTATTTAAATCTGGAACGAAAAAAAAAGAGAAACGTTGTACCATGCGAGATTCGAACTCATGACCTTTGGAACTAAAGGCAACCGCGCTACACACTGACCTAAACGTAGGCGTGTTGGTACAGCTTGGTTAACTTCTTATTTAAAGAAATCACATCTCATTGTTGTCAATATCGTTGCCACTATTTGGCGCATGCTTTTATATCCACTCATCTAATTGCGTCCATGTGGATGTAATAATTGTTAATCATGTGTGTTTGGTGGGATTTATGATTATTTTCATATCATGGACACAGTTTCTCTGAATAACCTGTAAGTGTCGCCAAAGGAAATATAACCACAGAAACGTGCGTACGCAAGCAGGGGAGCAGCCGTGGATTTGTACGTGGATGCGCAGATATTCCCGTTCATATCAGATTTGATACATACGCCACTTTGCGTGGAAAGTGACGTGCGCAATGTTTTTGTGCGTGCGCACGGTTGATACATGAGGCCCCTGGTGACATCAAAGGTACCAACTATTTGTAAAGAAAGTTTCAAGAAATGAAACCATTTGCAGTTGACTCAATTTTGCTTTGAGCAGTCCAACAGAGTTGTGTCTTCCTTCAACTTATTTTTCTCGATTTAACGTTAACAAGACGTAATGTCTTATGGTTGTTGTTAGTTTAAACTAAAATCAAAGCAAGTTGCCGTGACCCGGATTCGAACCGGGGTTGCTGCGGCCACAACGCAGAGTACTCACCACTATACGATCACGGCTGTTTACACTTTACTGAATAATTCATGAGTTATGTGCATTTCACGATAGTGTTCAACATTTACACTATTAATGTTTTACACACCTGGTAACATCAAAGGTACCAACTATTTGTAAAGAAAGTTTCAAGAAATGAAACCATTTGCACTTGACTCCATTTTGCTTTGAGCAGTCCATCAGAGTTGTGTCTTCTTTCAACTTATTTTTATTCACTTAAAGAGGGACTCACCCTACTGTGAAACGGTAGCTCCGCCCCCAGACCAAATTCAAAAACCTCATGAAAATGGGAGTATCGAGAGACAAGGAGGGAAGGAGGTGGGTGGGTGTGCTGCGTTCACGCCCCCTCTAGCAACAAACTAAAACAAACTAAAACTCTAGCAAACAACTTGCAGCAAGCAACAACAAAGAATAAATATGTAGATGTATATATCTATTCTCATCCGATCCATCCAAAACAAAAGGCTTAAAAAAAAGAAGAAAATAATACTATAAGGTATACCGTGACCGGGAATTGAACCTTGGTCTGTCGGATCCCAAACCCGTTCCTACACCACTGCCCCATCTTGGCATTCATGCATCAATTGGCCATCGCACAATCAGAATACAAATACAACCAAATAGTTTCGATGAAGTGGAAAGTATTCTTACAATACACCAGTTAAAATATACAAATAACTAGTGCCATTCCGAAAACTATAATACAGCAAACCCCCGATTTACGAACGAGTTAGGGACCTAAGAACGGTTCGCAGCTCGATCCGTTCGTAGGTAGGGGGTGAAAATTATATAAAAAAAAATAATTATTCATTCATTCATTCATTCAACCTTTATTTATCATGCTAACGGAGCGCGCGCACACATTTAAGCATGTACAGTAGTGTACTGTAATGTTAAACATTGCTATTCACATTTACAGAATAAATAAAAATATATTTTCTTACTTTGAGATGGTCAAAGCCGACATCTTAGGTTGCCATGCGTTGATTGTTGTCGGGGCCGAGCAGCGCGGCGGCCGGCCAGTGAACCACCGCAGCTGCTCCAGACCTGTGTTAGCTAGCTGGCTAGCTTCTGCTAGCCAAGCCATGAGCTGGTGTTGGAGCGGCGGCGCGATCAATCTGTAGCTCCTGCTCCAGCCTGAGACGTCCACAGAGCTCACAGAGACGTTTCCAGCTCGTAATTAATCCATATGAAGCCATCCTGGTCACCAGTCTTCGGCCGGCTACCGTGTTAGCTCCCGTGTTAGCTTCTGGAGCTAGCCAGGCCGGAGGTGTAGCCAGGCCGGCCGGAGGTGTTCGCACGGCGGCCTGGCACGATCGGCGATAAATCCGCTGCTGCCTGAGACATCCACAAAGTTCACAGAGACGTTTCCAGCTAGTAATTAATCCATATGAAGCCATCCTGGTCACCAGTCTTCGTCCGGCTCTCGGCAGCTAACCTAAGATGGCGTCCGGTGTTCTACATTAATTTGTGACCGTGTAAACTGAAGACCTACTTCCTGTTGCCCAAGATTGCTCAGAAATTGCTCAAAAATGATCAGAAATGATCTTTTTTATCATAATTATTATTTATAAAGCCTTTAAAACAACCAGAACATGAAATTAAGAACATTTAAACACAAAAACACAACAAAAAAAAAAATATATATATATATATTTTTTTTTTAATACAGTAATTTCATATTTTTATTAAATATGATATGTTCGTAGGTCCCGTGGTTCGCAGGTCGATGGGGTCGTAGGTCGGGGGTCACCTGTATGCTTTGTTGCAGAGCTTTTCCGGAGTGCAATGTACCACTTCCATGTAGCCTAAGGTATGAACTGCAGCAGGACCTTCTCATCTCTAGAGGGGATTGGCTCTGCTTGAACCACTTTCGTGACGTCAGAGTGAGAAAACACGTCACTGTGAGAATCGTAGACCAATAAGAAAATTAAGGTGCAATTCCTCTGTTCAACCCATAGGATAACCGTAAACACGTTTTTAGACCAAATATTGTCTATTTAAACTATTACGCAAACATATATGAAGATTAACACATACATAGTGCTATACAACATTTTAGACACATTCTAGGGAGTTTATCAGCTAAAAAAAGTTAATTTTGAGTTTAGTTCCTCTTTAACGTTAACAAGACCACAGTGGCACAACTGGTAGAGCTGCTGCTTCTCAGCGAGAAGGTTGCCGGTTCAAATCCCGGTCCGGGGGCCTTTCTGGGTGGAGTTTGCATGTTCTCCCCGTGCATGCGTGGGTTTCCTCCGGGTACTCCGGTTTCCTCCCACAGACCAAAAAACATGCATGTTAGGCTGATTGGTGACTCTAATAAATTGACCCTAGGTGTGAGTGTGAGAGTGGATGGTTGTTTGGTGTGAGTGAGACAGGTCCCTCTTGTAAATGAGTCCCCGTGACTCAATGAGGCTAGCCTGTATAAAAAAAGGTTGAATGAATGAAAAAAATCTTATGGTTGTTGTTAGTTTAAAGGTGAAGTCTGCAGTTTCTGTAGAACATCAGCACTTAGAAAAAATTTCAACAAGCAAAGCATTCTGATCCCTCCCCCTCAGAGCCATATATGGCTCTGCCCCCTTGTGGTCTGTTGAAATTCAAATTCAAGCTCTGTTTTTATTGGCTGATTCAAATTCAAGCTCGGTTTTTATTGGCTGGTTACAAACTTTGTTTTTATTGGCTGGAAAATGGCGGGTCACTTTTTCTTTTTAGAAATGCTTATTTACCACCTGGAGAAGCAAGGGGACAATATTTTTTTAAAGTTTTTTTCAGAGATTACCTCTCTAACATCAATCTAGTGACAGAGTGAAGAAATATGTTAAAAATATATTGTTAGAAAAGTTACATATAGCAGCTTTAAACTAAAATCAAAGCAAGTTGCCGTGACCCGGATTCGAACCGGGGTTGCTGCGGCCACAACGCAGAGTACTCACCACTATACGATCACGGCTGTTTACACTTTACTGAATAATTCATGAGTTATGTGCATTTCACGATAGTGTTCAACATGTCCACTATTAATGCTTTACACACCTAACATCAAAGGTACCAACTATTTGTAAAGAAAGTTTCAAGAAATGAAACCATTTGGAGTTGACTCAATTTTGCTTTGAGCAGTCCAACAGAGTTGTGTCTTCCTTCAACTTATTTTTCTCGATTTAACGTTAACAAGACGTAATGTCTTATGGTTGTTGTTAGTTTAAACTAAAATTAGAGCAAGTTGCCGTGACCCGGATTCGAACCGGGGTTGCTGCGGCCACAACGCAGAGTACTCACCACTATACGATCACGGCTGTTTACACTTTACTGAATAATTCATGAGTTATGTGCATTTCACAATAGTGTTCAACATGTCCACTATTAATGTTTTACACACCTGGTGACATCAAAGGTACCAACTATTTGTAAAGAAAGTTTCAAGAAATGAAATAATTTGCGCTTGACTCCATTTTGCTTTGAGCAGTCCAACAGAGTTGTGTCTTCCTTCAACTTATTTTTCTCGATTTAACGTTAACAAGACGTAATGTCTGGTTGTTGTTAGTTTAAACTAAAATTAGAGCAAGTTGCCGTGACCCGGATTCGAACCGGGGTTGCTGCGGCCACAACACAGAGTTCTAACCACTAAACCATCAGGGCTGTTTACATGTTACTGAGGAATTCACGAGTTATGTGCATTTTACAAAAGTGTTCAATATATCCACTATTAATGTTTTACACACCTGGTGACATCAAAGGTACCAACTATTTGTAAAGAAAGTTTCAAGAAATGAAACCATTTGCAGTTGACTCAATTTTGCTTTGAGCAGTCCAACAGAGTTGTGTCTTCCTTCAACTTATTTTTCTCGATTTAACGTTAACAAGACGTAATGTCTTATGGTTGTTGTTAGTTTAAACTAAAATCAAAGCAAGTTGCCGTGACCCGGATTCGAACCGGGGTTGCTGCGGCCACAACGCAGAGTACTCACCACTATACGATCACGGCTGTTTACACTTTACTGAATAATTCATGAGTTATGTGCATTTCACGATAGTGTTCAACATTTACACTATTAATGTTTTACACACCTGGTAACATCAAAGGTACCAACTATTTGTAAAGAAAGTTTCAAGAAATGAAACCATTTGCACTTGACTCCATTTTGCTTTGAGCAGTCCATCAGAGTTGTGTCTTCTTTCAACTTATTTTTATTCACTTAAAGAGGGACTCACCCTACTGTGAAACGGTAGCTCCGCCCCCAGACCAAATTCAAAAACCTCATGAAAATGGGAGTATCGAGAGACAAGGAGGGAAGGAGGTGGGTGGGTGTGCTGCGTTCACGCCCCCTCTAGCAACAAACTAAAACAAACTAAAACTCTAGCAAACAACTTACAGCAAGCAACAACAAAGAATAAATATGTAGATGTATATATCTATTCTCATCCGATCCATCCAAAACAAAAGGCTTAAAAAAAAGAAGAAAATAATACTATAAGGTATACCGTGACCGGGAATTGAACTTGGGTCTGTCGGATCCCAAACCCATTCCTACACCACTGCCCCATCTTGGCATTCATGCATCAATTGGCCATCGCACAATCAGAAAACAAATACAACCAAATAGTTTCGATGAAGTGGAAAGTATTCTTACAATACACCAGTTAAAATATACAAATAACTAGTGCCATTCCGAAAACTATAATATGCTTTGTTGCAGAGCTTTTCCGGAGTGCAATGTACCACTTCCATGTAGCCTAAGGTATGAACTGCAGCAGGACCTTCTCATCTCTAGAGGGGATTGGCTCTGCTTGAACCACTTTCGTGACGTCAGAGTGAGAAAACACGTCACTGTGAGAATCGTAGACCAATAAGAAAATTAAGGTGCAATTCCTCTGTTCAACCCATAGGATAACCGTAAACACGTTTTTCAACGTTTCAACAAGCAAAGCATTCTGATCCCTCCCCCTCAGAGCCATATATGGCTCTGCCCCCTTGTGGTCTGTTGAAATTCAAATTCAAGCTCTGTTTTTATTGGCTGATTCAAATTCAAGCTCGGTTTTTATTGGCTGGTTACAAACTTTGTTTTTATTGGCTGGAAAATGGCGGGTCACTTTTTCTTTTTAGAAATGCTTACTGTATTTACCACCTGGAGAAGCAAGGGGACAATATTTTTTTAAAGTTTTTTTTCAGAGATTACCTCTCTAACATCAATCTAGTGACAGAGTGAAGAAATATGTTAAAAATATATTGTTAGAAAAGTTACATATAGCAGCTTTAAACTAAAATCAAAGCAAGTTGCCGTGACCCGGATTCGAACCGGGGTTGCTGCGGCCACAACGCAGAGTACTCACCACTATACGATCACGGCTGTTTACACTTTACTGAATAATTCATGAGTTATGTGCATTTCACGATAGTGTTCAACATGTCCACTATTAATGCTTTACACACCTAACATCAAAGGTACCAACTATTTGTAAAGAAAGTTTCAAGAAATGAAACCATTTGGACTTGACTCAATTTTGCTTTGAGCAGTCCAACAGAGTTGTGTCTTCCTTCAACTTATTTTTCTCGATTTAACGTTAACAAGACGTAATGTCTTATGGTTGTTGTTAGTTTAAACTAAAATTAGAGCAAGTTGCCGTGACCCGGATTCGAACCGGGGTTGCTGCGGCCACAACGCAGAGTACTCACCACTATACGATCACGGCTGTTTACACTTTACTGAATAATTCATGAGTTATGTGCATTTCACAATAGTGTTCAACATGTCCACTATTAATGTTTTACACACCTGGTGACATCAAAGGTACCAACTATTTGTAAAGAAAGTTTCAAGAAATGAAATAATTTGCGCTTGACTCCATTTTGCTTTGAGCAGTCCAACAGAGTTGTGTCTTCCTTCAACTTATTTTTCTCGATTTAACGTTAACAAGACGTAATGTCTGGTTGTTGTTAGTTTAAACTAAAATTAGAGCAAGTTGCCGTGACCCGGATTCGAACCGGGGTTGCTGCGGCCACAACGCAGAGTACTAACCACTATACGATCACGGCTGTTTACACTTTACTGAATAATTCACGAGTTATGTGCATTTCACAATAGTGTTCAACATGTCCACTATTAATGCTTTACACACCTAACATCAAAGGTACCAACTATTTGTAAAGAAAGTTTCAAGAAATGAAACCATTTGCACTTGACTCCATTTTGCTTTGAGCAGTCCATCAGAGTTGTGTCTTCTTTCAACTTATTTTTATTCACTTAAAGAGGGACTCACCCTACTGTGAAACGGTAGCTCCGCCCCCAGACCAAATTCAAAAACCTCATGAAAATGGGAGTATCGAGAGACAAGGAGGGAAGGAGGTGGGTGGGTGTGCTGCGTTCACGCCCCCTCTAGCAACAAACTAAAACAAACTAAAACTCTAGCAAACAACTTGCAGCAAGCAACAACAAAGAATAAATATGTAGATGTATATATCTATTCTCATCCGATCCATCCAAAACAAAAGGCTTAAAAAAAAGAAGAAAATAATACTATAAGGTATACCGTGACCGGGAATTGAACCTGGGTCTGTCGGATCCCAAACCCGTTCCTACACCACTGCCCCATCTTGGCATTCATGCATCAATTGGCCATCGCACAATCAGAAAACAAATACAACCAAATAGTTTCGATGAAGTGGAAAGTATTCTTACAATACACCAGTTAAAATATACAAATAACTAGTGCCATTCCGAAAACTATAATACAGCAAACCCCCGATTTACGAACGAGTTAGGGACCTAAGAACGGTTCGCAGCTCGATCCGTTCGTAGGTAGGGGGTGAAAATTATATAAAAAAAAATAATTATTCATTCATTCATTCATTCAACCTTTATTTATCATGCTAACGGAGCGCGCGCACACATTTAAGCATGTACAGTAGTGTACTGTAATGTTAAACATTGCTATTCACATTTACAGAATAAATAAAAATATATTTTCTTACTTTGAGATGGTCAAAGCCGACATCTTAGGTTGCCATGCGTTGATTGTTGTCGGGGCCGAGCAGCGCGGCGGCCGGCCAGTGAACCACCGCAGCTGCTCCAGACCTGTGTTAGCTAGCTGGCTAGCTTCTGCTAGCCAAGCCATGAGCTGGTGTTGGAGCGGCGGCGCGATCAATCTGTAGCTCCTGCTCCAGCCTGAGACGTCCACAGAGCTCACAGAGACGTTTCCAGCTCGTAATTAATCCATATGAAGCCATCCTGGTCACCAGTCTTCGGCCGGCTACCGTGTTAGCTCCCGTGTTAGCTTCTGGAGCTAGCCAGGCCGGAGGTGTAGCCAGGCCGGCCGGAGGTGTTCGCACGGCGGCCTGGCACGATCGGCGATAAATCCGCTGCTGCCTGAGACATCCACAAAGTTCACAGAGACGTTTCCAGCTAGTAATTAATCCATATGAAGCCATCCTGGTCACCAGTCTTCGTCCGGCTCTCGGCAGCTAACCTAAGATGGCGTCCGGTGTTCTACATTAATTTGTGACCGTGTAAACTGAAGACCTACTTCCTGTTGCCCAAGATTGCTCAGAAATTGCTCAAAAATGATCAGAAATGATCTTTTTTATCATAATTATTATTTATAAAGCCTTTAAAACAACCAGAACATGAAATTAAGAACATTTAAACACAAAAACACAAAAAATATATATATATATATATTTTTTTTTTAATACAGTAATTTCATATTTTTATTAAATATGATATGTTCGTAGGTCCCGTGGTTCGCAGGTCGATGGGGTCGTAGGTCGGGGGTCACCTGTATGCTTTGTTGCAGAGCTTTTCCGGAGTGCAATGTACCACTTCCATGTAGCCTAAGGTATGAACTGCAGCAGGACCTTCTCATCTCTAGAGGGGATTGGCTCTGCTTGAACCACTTTCGTGACGTCAGAGTGAGAAAACACGTCACTGTGAGAATCGTAGACCAATAAGAAAATTAAGGTGCAATTCCTCTGTTCAACCCATAGGATAACCGTAAACACGTTTTTAGACCAAATATTGTCTATTTAAACTATTACGCAAACATATATGAAGATTAACACATACATAGTGCTATACAACATTTTAGACACATTCTAGGGAGTTTATCAGCTAAAAACAGTTAATTTTGAGTTTAGTTCCTCTTTAACGTTAACAAGACCACGGTGGCACAACTGGTAGAGCTGCTGCTTCTCAGCGAGAAGGTTGCCGGTTCAAATCCCGGTCCGGGGGCCTTTCTGGGTGGAGTTTGCATGTTCTCCCCGTGCATGCGTGGGTTTCCTCCGGGTACTCCGGTTTCCTCCCACAGACCAAAAAACATGCATGTTAGGCTGATTGGTGACTCTAATAAATTGACCCTAGGTGTGAGTGTGAGAGTGGATGGTTGTTTGGTGTGAGTGAGACAGGTCCCTCTTGTAAATGAGTCCCCGTGACTCAATGAGGCTAGCCTGTATAAAAAAAGGTTGAATGAATGAAAAAAATCTTATGGTTGTTGTTAGTTTAAAGGTGAAGTCTGCAGTTTCTGTAGAACATCAGCACTTAGAAAAAATTTCAACAAGCAAAGCATTCTGATCCCTCCCCCTCAGAGCCATATATGGCTCTGCCCCCTTGTGGTCTGTTGAAATTCAAATTCAAGCTCTGTTTTTATTGGCTGATTCAAATTCAAGCTCGGTTTTTATTGGCTGGTTACAAACTTTGTTTTTATTGGCTGGAAAATGGCGGGTCACTTTTTCTTTTTAGAAATGCTTATTTACCACCTGGAGAAGCAAGGGGACAATATTTTTTTAAAGTTTTTTTTCAGAGATTACCTCTCTAACATCAATCTAGTGACAGAGTGAAGAAATATGTTAAAAATATATTGTTAGAAAAGTTACATATAGCAGCTTTAAACTAAAATCAAAGCAAGTTGCCGTGACCCGGATTCGAACCGGGGTTGCTGCGGCCACAACGCAGAGTACTCACCACTATACGATCACGGCTGTTTACACTTTACTGAATAATTCATGAGTTATGTGCATTTCACGATAGTGTTCAACATGTCCACTATTAATGCTTTACACACCTAACATCAAAGGTACCAACTATTTGTAAAGAAAGTTTCAAGAAATGAAACCATTTGCAGTTGACTCAATTTTGCTTTGAGCAGTCCAACAGAGTTGTGTCTTCCTTCAACTTATTTTTCTCGATTTAACGTTAACAAGACGTAATGTCTTATGGTTGTTGTTAGTTTAAACTAAAATTAGAGCAAGTTGCCGTGACCCGGATTCGAACCGGGGTTGCTGCGGCCACAACGCAGAGTACTCACCACTATACGATCACGGCTGTTTACACTTTACTGAATAATTCATGAGTTATGTGCATTTCACAATAGTGTTCAACATGTCCACTATTAATGTTTTACACACCTGGTGACATCAAAGGTACCAACTATTTGTAAAGAAAGTTTCAAGAAATGAAATAATTGCGGTTGACTCCATTTTGCTTTGAGCAGTCCAACAGAGTTGTGTCTTCCTTCAACTTATTTTTCTCGATTTAACGTTAACAAGACGTAATGTCTGGTTGTTGTTAGTTTAAACTAAAATTAGAGCAAGTTGCCGTGACCCGGATTCGAACCGGGGTTGCTGCGGCCACAACGCAGAGTACTAACCACTATACGATCACGGCTGTTTACACTTTACTGAATAATTCACGAGTTATGTGCATTTCACAATAGTGTTCAACATGTCCACTATTAATGCTTTACACACCTAACATCAAAGGTACCAACTATTTGTAAAGAAAGTTTCAAGAAATGAAACCATTTGCACTTGACTCCATTTTGCTTTGAGCAGTCCAACAGAGTTGTGTCTTCCTTCAACTTATTTTTCTCGATTTAACGTTAACAAGACGTAATGTCTTATGGTTGTTGTTACTTTAAACTAAAATCAGAGCAAGTTGCCGTGACCCGGATTCGAACCGGGGATGCTGCAGCCACAACGCAGAGTTCTAACCACTAAACCATCAGGGCTGTTTACATGTTACTGAGGAATTCACGAGTTATGTGCATTTTACAAAAGTGTTCAATATATCCACTATTAATGTTTTACACACCTGGTGACATCAAAGGTACCAACTATTTGTAAAGAAAGTTTCAAGAAATGAAACCATTTGCAGTTGACTCAATTTTGCTTTGAGCAGTCCAACAGAGTTGTGTCTTCCTTCAACTTATTTTTCTCGATTTAACGTTAACAAGACGTAATGTCTTATGGTTGTTGTTAGTTTAAACTAAAATCAAAGCAAGTTGCCGTGACCCGGATTCGAACCGGGGTTGCTGCGGCCACAACGCAGAGTACTCACCACTATACGATCACGGCTGTTTACACTTTACTGAATAATTCATGAGTTATGTGCATTTCACGATAGTGTTCAACATTTACACTATTAATGTTTTACACACCTGGTAACATCAAAGGTACCAACTATTTGTAAAGAAAGTTTCAAGAAATGAAACCATTTGCACTTGACTCCATTTTGCTTTGAGCAGTCCATCAGAGTTGTGTCTTCTTTCAACTTATTTTTATTCACTTAAAGAGGGACTCACCCTACTGTGAAACGGTAGCTCCGCCCCCAGACCAAATTCAAAAACCTCATGAAAATGGGAGTATCGAGAGACAAGGAGGGAAGGAGGTGGGTGGGTGTGCTGCGTTCACGCCCCCTCTAGCAACAAACTAAAACAAACTAAAACTCTAGCAAACAACTTGCAGCAAGCAACAACAAAGAATAAATATGTAGATGTATATATCTATTCTCATCCGATCCATCCAAAACAAAAGGCTTAAAAAAAAGAAGAAAATAATACTATAAGGTATACCGTGACCGGGAATTGAACCTTGGTCTGTCGGATCCCAAACCCGTTCCTACACCACTGCCCCATCTTGGCATTCATGCATCAATTGGCCATCGCACAATCAGAATACAAATACAACCAAATAGTTTCGATGAAGTGGAAAGTATTCTTACAATACACCAGTTAAAATATACAAATAACTAGTGCCATTCCGAAAACTATAATACAGCAAACCCCCGATTTACGAACGAGTTAGGGACCTAAGAACGGTTCGCAGCTCGATCCGTTCGTAGGTAGGGGGTGAAAATTATATAAAAAAAAATAATTATTCATTCATTCATTCATTCAACCTTTATTTATCATGCTAACGGAGCGCGCGCACACATTTAAGCATGTACAGTAGTGTACTGTAATGTTAAACATTGCTATTCACATTTACAGAATAAATAAAAATATATTTTCTTACTTTGAGATGGTCAAAGCCGACATCTTAGGTTGCCATGCGTTGATTGTTGTCGGGGCCGAGCAGCGCGGCGGCCGGCCAGTGAACCACCGCAGCTGCTCCAGACCTGTGTTAGCTAGCTGGCTAGCTTCTGCTAGCCAAGCCATGAGCTGGTGTTGGAGCGGCGGCGCGATCAATCTGTAGCTCCTGCTCCAGCCTGAGACGTCCACAGAGCTCACAGAGACGTTTCCAGCTCGTAATTAATCCATATGAAGCCATCCTGGTCACCAGTCTTCGGCCGGCTACCGTGTTAGCTCCCGTGTTAGCTTCTGGAGCTAGCCAGGCCGGAGGTGTAGCCAGGCCGGCCGGAGGTGTTCGCACGGCGGCCTGGCACGATCGGCGATAAATCCGCTGCTGCCTGAGACATCCACAAAGTTCACAGAGACGTTTCCAGCTAGTAATTAATCCATATGAAGCCATCCTGGTCACCAGTCTTCGTCCGGCTCTCGGCAGCTAACCTAAGATGGCGTCCGGTGTTCTACATTAATTTGTGACCGTGTAAACTGAAGACCTACTTCCTGTTGCCCAAGATTGCTCAGAAATTGCTCAAAAATGATCAGAAATGATCTTTTTTATCATAATTATTATTTATAAAGCCTTTAAAACAACCAGAACATGAAATTAAGAACATTTAAACACAAAAACACAACAAAAAAAAACAAAAAAATATTTTTTTTTTTTTTTAATACAGTAATTTCATATTTTTATTAAATATGATATGTTCGTAGGTCCCGTGGTTCGCAGGTCGATGGGGTCGTAGGTCGGGGGTCACCTGTATGCTTTGTTGCAGAGCTTTTCCGGAGTGCAATGTACCACTTCCATGTAGCCTAAGGTATGAACTGCAGCAGGACCTTCTCATCTCTAGAGGGGATTGGCTCTGCTTGAACCACTTTCGTGACGTCAGAGTGAGAAAACACGTCACTGTGAGAATCGTAGACCAATAAGAAAATTAAGGTGCAATTCCTCTGTTCAACCCATAGGATAACCGTAAACACGTTTTTAGACCAAATATTGTCTATTTAAACTATTACGCAAACATATATGAAGATTAACACATACATAGTGCTATACAACATTTTAGACACATTCTAGGGAGTTTATCAGCTAAAAACAGTTAATTTTGAGTTTAGTTCCTCTTTAACGTTAACAAGACCACAGTGGCACAACTGGTAGAGCTGCTGCTTCTCAGCGAGAAGGTTGCCGGTTCAAATCCCGGTCCGGGGGCCTTTCTGGGTGGAGTTTGCATGTTCTCCCCGTGCATGCGTGGGTTTCCTCCGGGTACTCCGGTTTCCTCCCACAGACCAAAAAACATGCATGTTAGGCTGATTGGTGACTCTAAATTGACCCTAGGTGTGAGTGTGAGAGTGGATGGTTGTTTGGTGTGAGTGAGACAGGTCCCTCTTGTAAATGAGTCCCCGTGACTCAATGAGGCTAGCCTGTATAAAAAAAGGTTGAATGAATGAAAAAAATCTTATGGTTGTTGTTAGTTTAAAGGTGAAGTCTGCAGTTTCTGTAGAACATCAGCACTTAGAAAAAATTTCAACAAGCAAAGCATTCTGATCCCTCCCCCTCAGAGCCATATATGGCTCTGCCCCCTTGTGGTCTGTTGAAATTCAAATTCAAGCTCTGTTTTTATTGGCTGATTCAAATTCAAGCTCGGTTTTTATTGGCTGGTTACAAACTTTGTTTTTATTGGCTGGAAAATGGCGGGTCACTTTTTCTTTTTAGAAATGCTTACTGTATTTACCACCTGGAGAAGCAAGGGGACAATATTTTTTTTAAGTTTTTTTTCAGAGATTACCTCTCTAACATCAATCTAGTGACAGAGTGAAGAAATATGTTAAAAATATATTGTTAGAAAAGTTACATATAGCAGCTTTAAACTAAAATCAAAGCAAGTTGCCGTGACCCGGATTCGAACCGGGGTTGCTGCGGCCACAACGCAGAGTACTCACCACTATACGATCACGGCTGTTTACACTTTACTGAATAATTCATGAGTTATGTGCATTTCACGATAGTGTTCAACATGTCCACTATTAATGCTTTACACACCTAACATCAAAGGTACCAACTATTTGTAAAGAAAGTTTCAAGAAATGAAACCATTTGGACTTGACTCAATTTTGCTTTGAGCAGTCCAACAGAGTTGTGTCTTCCTTCAACTTATTTTTCTCGATTTAACGTTAACAAGACGTAATGTCTTATGGTTGTTGTTAGTTTAAACTAAAATTAGAGCAAGTTGCCGTGACCCGGATTCGAACCGGGGTTGCTGCGGCCACAACGCAGAGTACTCACCACTATACGATCACGGCTGTTTACACTTTACTGAATAATTCATGAGTTATGTGCATTTCACAATAGTGTTCAACATGTCCACTATTAATGTTTTACACACCTGGTGACATCAAAGGTACCAACTATTTGTAAAGAAAGTTTCAAGAAATGAAATAATTTGCGCTTGACTCCATTTTGCTTTGAGCAGTCCAACAGAGTTGTGTCTTCCTTCAACTTATTTTTCTCGATTTAACGTTAACAAGACGTAATGTCTGGTTGTTGTTAGTTTAAACTAAAATTAGAGCAAGTTGCCGTGACCCGGATTCGAACCGGGGTTGCTGCGGCCACAACGCAGAGTACTAACCACTATACGATCACGGCTGTTTACACTTTACTGAATAATTCACGAGTTATGTGCATTTCACAATAGTGTTCAACATGTCCACTATTAATGCTTTACACACCTAACATCAAAGGTACCAACTATTTGTAAAGAAAGTTTCAAGAAATGAAACCATTTGCACTTGACTCCATTTTGCTTTGAGCAGTCCAACAGAGTTGTGTCTTCCTTCAACTTATTTTTCTCGATTTAACGTTAACAAGACGTAATGTCTTACGGTTGTTGTTACTTTAAACTAAAATCAGAGCAAGTTGCCGTGACCCGGATTCGAACCGGGGATGCTGCAGCCACAACGCAGAGTTCTAACCACTATACGATCACGGCTGTTTACACTTTACTGAATAATTCACGAGTTATGTGCATTTCACAATAGTGTTCAACATGTCCACTATTAATGCTTTACACACCTAACATCAAAGGTACCAACTATTTGTAAAGAAAGTTTCAAGAAATGAAACCATTTGCACTTGACTCCATTTTGCTTTGAGCAGTCCAACAGAGTTGTGTCTTCCTTCAACTTATTTTTCTCGATTTAACGTTAACAAGACGTAATGTCTTACGGTTGTTGTTACTTTAAACTAAAATCAGAGCAAGTTGCCGTGACCCGGATTCGAACCGGGGATGCTGCAGCCACAACGCAGAGTTCTAACCACTAAACCATCAGGGCTGTTTACATGTTACTGAGGAATTCACGAGTTATGTGCATTTTACAAAAGTGTTCAATATATCCACTATTAATGTTTTACACACCTGGTGACATCAAAGGTACCAACTATTTGTAAAGAAAGTTTCAAGAAATGAATCCATTTGCAGTTGACTCAATTTTGCTTTGAGCAGTCCAACAGAGTTGTGTCTTCCTTCAACTTATTTTTCTCGATTTAACGTTAACAAGACGTAATGTCTTATGGTTGTTGTTAGTTTAAACTGAAATCAAAGCAAGTTGCCGTGACCCGGATTCGAACCGGGGTTGCTGCGGCCACAACGCAGAGTACTCACCACTATACGATCACGGCTGTTTACACTTTACTGAATAATTCATGAGTTATGTGCATTTCACGATAGTGTTCAACATTTACACTATTAATGTTTTACACACCTGGTAACATCAAAGGTACCAACTATTTGTAAAGAAAGTTTCAAGAAATGAAACCATTTGCACTTGACTCCATTTTGCTTTGAGCAGTCCATCAGAGTTGTGTCTTCTTTCAACTTATTTTTATTCACTTAAAGAGGGACTCACCCTACTGTGAAACGGTAGCTCCGCCCCCAGACCAAATTCAAAAACCTCATGAAAATGGGAGTATCGAGAGACAAGGAGGGAAGGAGGTGGGTGGGTGTGCTGCGTTCACGCCCCCTCTAGCAACAAACTAAAACAAACTAAAACTCTAGCAAACAACTTACAGCAAGCAACAACAAAGAATAAATATGTAGATGTATATATCTATTCTCATCCGATCCATCCAAAACAAAAGGCTTAAAAAAAAGAAGAAAATAATACTATAAGGTATACCGTGACCGGGAATTGAACTTGGGTCTGTCGGATCCCAAACCCATTCCTACACCACTGCCCCATCTTGGCATTCATGCATCAATTGGCCATCGCACAATCAGAAAACAAATACAACCAAATAGTTTCGATGAAGTGGAAAGTATTCTTACAATACACCAGTTAAAATATACAAATAACTAGTGCCATTCCGAAAACTATAATATGCTTTGTTGCAGAGCTTTTCCGGAGTGCAATGTACCACTTCCATGTAGCCTAAGGTATGAACTGCAGCAGGACCTTCTCATCTCTAGAGGGGATTGGCTCTGCTTGAACCACTTTCGTGACGTCAGAGTGAGAAAACACGTCACTGTGAGAATCGTAGACCAATAAGAAAATTAAGGTGCAATTCCTCTGTTCAACCCATAGGATAACCGTAAACACGTTTTTCAACGTTTCAACAAGCAAAGCATTCTGATCCCTCCCCCTCAGAGCCATATATGGCTCTGCCCCCTTGTGGTCTGTTGAAATTCAAATTCAAGCTCTGTTTTTATTGGCTGATTCAAATTCAAGCTCGGTTTTTATTGGCTGGTTACAAACTTTGTTTTTATTGGCTGGAAAATGGCGGGTCACTTTTTCTTTTTAGAAATGCTTACTGTATTTACCACCTGGAGAAGCAAGGGGACAATATTTTTTTTAAGTTTTTTTTCAGAGATTACCTCTCTAACATCAATCTAGTGACAGAGTGAAGAAATATGTTAAAAATATATTGTTAGAAAAGTTACATATAGCAGCTTTAAACTAAAATCAAAGCAAGTTGCCGTGACCCGGATTCGAACCGGGGTTGCTGCGGCCACAACGCAGAGTACTCACCACTATACGATCACGGCTGTTTACACTTTACTGAATAATTCATGAGTTATGTGCATTTCACGATAGTGTTCAACATGTCCACTATTAATGCTTTACACACCTAACATCAAAGGTACCAACTATTTGTAAAGAAAGTTTCAAGAAATGAAATAATTTGCGATTGACTCAATTTTGATTTGAGCAGTCCAACAGAGTTGTGTCTTCCTTCAACTTATTTTTCTCGATTTAACGTTAACAAGACGTAATGTCTTATGGTTGTTGTTAGTTTAAACTAAAATTAGAGCAAGTTGCCGTGACCCGGATTCGAACCGGGGTTGCTGCGGCCACAACGCAGAGTACTCACCACTATACGATCACGGCTGTTTACACTTTACTGAATAATTCATGAGTTATGTGCATTTCACAATAGTGTTCAACATGTCCACTATTAATGCTTTACACACCTAACATCAAAGGTACCAACTATTTGTAAAGAAAGTTTCAAGAAATGAAA
>JBBPBX010044519.1:9202-27427 GCA_038048925.1 Garcialebias charrua | reverse complement strand
GGAAGTGTTCAAACGTCCATATTTTCATGTTTAGCTTACACCATAACCCCGTTGGACGCCATAGGCTCAATGCTGTTAGAAACCTTTCCCTCTATAGGGAGCAGGGCTTACTTCAGGAGGATTTCTGCCGTGATTGTAATAGATTATAAGGGGAGGGAAGGTAAAGATGTGGCTTTTTGTCATGATTTAAGAGACTGAACTGAAATTATGCCATTTTGTCATTGTGCTAATAAATAAATATTATATATTAAAATATATTTGCTAAACAAAACTGTGTTTCCTGAGCGTTTTCTTTTGAAGTCGGACAAAGTTTGAAAGAGTCCTTATTAAGATTGGGTTAAAGAAAAAAATCCTAAACAACGAACCTTAAATATTTTAGCAGAGAATGAAAATTTGAAGCTACCATAGCCAACCTGCCAACAGAGGATCATCCATAAAAACCAATAAAAGTTTAAAAAACAATAACTGGACTACTATTCTGAAGCTGAAGACATTTAGCTCCCATCAAGTACCCTTTTTTTTTTTAAATCGTGACCTGCATGACTGAGAATCTTCACCAGCATATCGTCCATCAAAACTCATGGAGTTTTTTCATTCAAGCTAGCCTCATTGAGCCACGGGGACTCATTTACAAGAAGGACCTGTTCAGACATGTGCGAAAGTTAAAGTTCTCTATCTAAGGAGCAGGTGGTGCTGAATTTTCACTGTGTCACATCCTGAACAAGCACAAAGGCAACAGTGGAAAGGAAAAACTCCCTTTTAACAGAAAGAAACGTCCAGAAGAACCAGGCTCATGATGAGCGGCCATTGGATTTGAGAGGACAGGAAGGAGACATGAATGGCAGGTTCTTGGGAGAAAGACTAAACACATGTTAAGGACAGAAATAATTACAAATACAAACCGGTAGAGCAAGTAAAGGCAGCTGCAGAGTGAGGACGTGGTCAATTTGTCCTCCAGCAGTCTAAGCCTATAGCAGCATAACAGGCCAGCTGTAACTATAGGATTTATCAAAAAGGAACATCTTAAAACTGGACAACGTGTCAGCCTCAAGGACAGAGATTGGAAGTTGGTTCTACAAGAGAGGAGCCTGAAAACTGAAAGATCTTCCTCCCATTCTGCTTCTGGAAACTATAGGAACCACAAGTAAACCTGCAGTCTGAAGTGATCAGCTGGGAAAATATGGAACAATAAGATCTGTAATATAAGATGGAGCTAGGTTGTTGAGAGCTTTGTAGGTTAGAAGTAAGATTTTGAATTCATTTCTGGACTTGACAGGGAGCCAGTGGAGAGAAACTAAAACTGGAGAGATATGATCTCTCCTACTAACTCCAGTTAAGACTGGCAGCAGCATTTTGGATCAACTGAAGATGTTTTAAAGAATTATGTGGACACCCAGATAACAAACCATTGCAATAGTCCAGTGTAGATGTGACAAATGCATGAACCAGTTTTTCTGCATCATTTTTAGATAAGATGTTTCTAATTTTAGTGATTTTACGCAGGTGGAAGAAGGCGGTTAGTAACAGTTTTCATGTGGGGGGTAAAAGAAAATAACACCCAAGATTTTTAACATTAGAGCTGGAGGTCAGATTAATGCCATCCGAGAAGGGCGAAAAACTGAAAAATTTATTCCTAAAATGCTCAGGTCCAAAAACCAAAACCTCAATCTTTCTTGTCTGAGTTTAAAAGCAGAAAATTTAGGGTAATCCAGGTTTTTATGTCTTTAAGACATGCTTGTAGTCTAAGTAACTGATTGGATTCATTGGGTTTAATGGACAAATATAACTGTGTATCATCAGCATAACAATGAAAATTTATCTCATGCTGTTTAATAAGGAAGCATACAGTGGTGTTTGAAAGTTTGTGAACTCTTTATAAATTTCTTTATTTCTGCATCAATATGATCTAAAACAGGATCAGATTTTCACACAAGTCCTAAAAGTAGATCAAGAGAACCCAGTTAAATAAACTAGATAAAAATATTATACTTGGTAATTTATTTATTGAAGAAAATATTACATATTTGTGATGGTAAAAGTATGTGAACCTCTGGGATTAACAGTTAATTTGAAGGTGAAATTAGAGTCAGGTGTTTTCAATTGTAGGGGTACAGATGAAGATCAGATTTACTGATCCATACAGTACACCAGATGTAAAATGAGCAGGTTTTATCCTGACACAAAATATCAATTATTCACGGGTAATTCAATTTGACATATCCTTCGACTTTAGACAGAATTTTGATTAATATGTCCACATATTAAAGAGCACACCATTTGTACATTAACAATGACCATTCAACATATTGAAGAATAACACTGCTCATGCAAATAACACAAGGTTATGCTTTGATTATATTTGAATTAGCAAAAATTAAAGAGTCTTTTGGTGAAGTGATTTGTGATCTAGATTCAAACTAATGGAAAAAATAGTGTCCACTCTTCCTTGAAGGTTTCAAAGGAAAGATGTACTACTTAAAGTTTTCAGAGACCAGGTGGTCCACTACACAATCAACGGATGATGATCAGGTGCGAGTGTTTGATTTAAAGAACAGGATCTATCAAAGTCTGATCTTTACAACATGTTTGTAGAAGTGCATCATGGCAGGAACAAAGCAGATTTCTGAGGAGCTCAGAAAAAGAGTTGTTGATGCTCATCAGACTGGAAAAGGTTACAAAACCATCAGACCACCACCAGATACTGAAAGGAGGTTCACATACTTTTTCCACTCACAGATATGTAACATTTTATCATTTTCCTCAATAAATAAATGACATACAATATTTTTTTCTAGTTTATTTAACTGGGTTCTCAAAAGTGGATAAAGAGTCTTTATCCACTTTTAGGACTTTTGTGAAAATCTGATGTTTTAGATCATAGTTATGCAGAAATATAGAAAATTATAATTGATTCACAAATTTTTAAGCACTACTGTAAGTATGAAGTATTTACCACGAAGTGCTGATACACAGGTGCTGGGCATAAAATATCATGAAAAAGTTGATTTCAGTAATTCTATTCAAGAGTGAAACTTGTATACAGGTGACCCCCTACTTACGACTCCATCGACCTACGAACAACGGGACCTACGAACGTATCATATTTAATTAAAATATGAAATTACTGTATTAAAAAAAACAACAAAAAAAAACAATTTTTTAAATTTTTTTTGTGTGTTTAAATGTTCTTAATTTCATGTGTACATCACTTTGTTGCAGCTGTGGTTGTTTTAAAGGCTTTATAAATAATAATTATGATAAAAAAGATCATTTCTGATCATTTTTTAGCAATCTTGGGCAGCAGGAAGTAGGTCTTCAGTTTACACGGTCACAAATTAATGTAGAACACCGGACGCCATTTTAGGTTCAGTCACTGGGGTCTCCGGTCACAAATTAATGTAGAACACCGGACGCCATTTTATGTTAGCTGCCGGGAACCGGCCGAAGACTGGTGACCAGGATGGCTTCATATGGATTAATTACGAGCTGGAAACGTCTCTGTGAACTTTGTGGATGTCTCAGGCAGCAGCGGATTTATCGCTGATCGTGCCAGGCCGCCGCGAACACCTCCGGCCGGCCTGGCTACACGGCCGGCACTGGCTAACACGGAGCTACGGCCGGCCTTTTGAACACTTGTGACCAGGATCGCATCATATGGATTAATTACTAGCTGGAATCGCTCTGTGAGCTCTGTGGACGTCTCAGGCTGGAGCAGGAGCTGCAGATTGATCGCGCCGCCGCTCCAACACCAGCTCATGGCTTGGCTAGCAGAAGCTAGCCAGCTAGCTAACACAGGTCTCGAGCAGCTGCGGTGGTTCACTCGCCGGCCGCCGCGCTGCTCGGCCCGACAACAATCAACGCATGGCAACCTAAGATGTCGGCTTTGACCATCTCAAAGTAAGAAAATATATTTTTATTTATTCTGTAAATGTGAATAGCAATGTTTAACATTACAGTACACTACTGTACATGCTTAAATGTGTGCGCGCGCTCCGTTAGCATGATAAAAAAATTTTTTTAAATAATTTTCACCCCCTAGCTACGGCAGAATCGAGCTGCGAACCGTTCTTAGGTCCCTAAATCGTTCGTACCTCGGGGGTCACCTTAGCCTGGTTAAAACCACACCCTGTCCTTCACTTCGCTTCAGACTAGGGTCTGGGACCTCTCCATTTTAAAACGATTCTTGCTGGAGGCGTGGGCTCTGCTGAGGAACAAAACCATTGGATATTTTGAACAGGGGAAAGCATTCTGCTCCCTCCCCTCAGAGCCACCCCCCGTGCTCTGGTGAACTTGACAACTGCTCCGCCTCCTGCAGCTTTTCTCTTGCTGCCGGCTGCCGCGCTGGAAATTCTGTGTTTATATGTTAATAAAACGTTTTAATAAAATACAATAAAACCATGGATCGCTGGTCCAGCTCACCAGAAGACCAGAACATCTGATGGGACTCGGTCAGCAACGTAAAACCCGAGTTTAATTCTCGTGACAGCCATTTCCTTGTTCATTTCAGCGGAGGGAGAGAAGGAGGAGGGCGCGAGCGATCACTTGACTTTTGGCCCAAAAAACAAAAGAAAACTCCAGATAAGGGATTAAGAAGGGGAAATTAATAAATTTGTGTCACATATAAAACAGTTCTGCATCGCTTTGCATCGCTTTGAATGAGAACATGCCGGTGCTCGCTGACTGCGCGCTGGCAGAGCCCTTTTATAGGGCTCTGCGCGCTGGGACAGGTGGGGGCGTGGGTTAGGGTCCAAAACTCCGCCCCTTCTGTTCTCTGATTGGTCCGAACAAAAATCTACCGGAGAAATGGTTGTTAATGAGAGAAGTCCCAGACTGTGCAGTGAAGGGAAATGAGAATTGAGCGGAGCTGTGCAGGAAGGCGAGGGCCAGGCTAGGGTCACCTGTATTATATTCATTCAATACACACAGAGTGATTTTTATTTTATTTTTTTAATCCAGGTAGTCTCATTGAGCCACAAGAACTCATTTTCAAGAGAGACCTGTTAGGGAGCAGATGGTGGGGGTTAAGGGCCTTGCTCAGGGGCCCAGAGTGGGACGAATGAGGGTGGAGGCAGGTGTGGGTGTTTCACCTTTTTCCATCCACATTTTTTGATTTTGTCGGTACCGGGGCTTGAACCGACGATCTTCCGATCACAGCCCCACCGTCTCTAACCACTGTGCCACCACTCCCCTTTTTTCTTTGACACAGACTGATACATTTCAAACGTTTATTTCTTTTAATGTTGATGAATATAACTGACAACTAATGAAAACCCCAAATTCAGTATCTCAGAAAATTAGAATACAGTATTACTTAAAACCAATGAAAAATTATTTTTAGAAATATTGGCCGACTGAAAAGTATAAACGTTGGTTACGTATTGCAACCCCAGATTCTATGAGTATTAGCGGAGCCCTTTAGCTCCGCCTATTGGATCATCTCTATGTGCGTCAGCGCCCACTGAATAACCTTTTAGTCCACGCCCTCCTACCGTGTGGGCCCCACCCTTCGTGTCTACTTAATCCGCTGACACCGGGGTCACTTCCTCCCAAATAGCCAATCATTCAGCCATTCAGGAGCCAGTGGGGCCCACAAAGCTAAAGGGCTCTGCTAATACTCATAGAATCTGGGGTTACGATACGTAACCAACGTTCTATTTCGTATTTGGCTCCGCCCTTTAGCTCTGCCTATTGGATAAAGGGCGTAGCAGGATATGGTCTATGCCACACTGGGTCCCAACCACTATGCAGCATCTGCTCACCCAATCACAATTAAGCACATTCGTCCTCGTGCATAACGTACACCATACATCCAAGTACACTGAAGAAGGGAAGTTGGTGGGCTGGAGGATGGGCCTGTAGACCTCTGATGCAGCCTCCAGGCATGCCCTGCTGCTGAAGCAGCATGCATTAACATTGATATTTGCAACAATGTCAGAGAGTGGAACAAACTCTGGCTGAAGCCCCTCAACAAGGGAACCGAACTGATACTGGAACTATGTACAGAACCGGTTAGAACTTTATTAAACAACATTCATAAACCACAGTAAACAAGCACTGATACTGATGGTGAACACTCACACCTCCTGCCTACCAGTAGGCAGGTGTGGGCTAATAAACACTTCAGGAGGGACTCTCCAACTACTCATCTAGGACTCCCAGCACTGAATGAGTCATAGAAAACGTAGATACATCTCGCAGATAAAAACGGATAAAAGAACAGGGCGAGCTCCAGGCCGCCGCTGTACAGATGTCACTGACCGTCATCCCACCATGTAGAGCTGTGGAAGATGCGATCTCCCGCGTGGAATGTGCACGTAGGGTTGTAGGAGGTTCTTCTCCAGCAGCTTTGTAGGCCTCAGATATGGCTTCACACAGCCAATGAGAGAGGTGCTGGGAAGACGGGGCACGTCCAGCTGAACTGTCCCTGTAATGAATAAACAAATTTTGAGAGTGACGTACACCAGCTGTGCGCGTCACATAACATCTGAGCGCTCGGACTGGGCACAACAAATGTGACCTGGCTTCCTCCTCTAATGTATGAGGAGGAAGATGGAACCCGCTCAGTGTGATTGTCCGTGATTTAAAACCACTGTTGATGCATTTTGGTATGAAGGCCGGGTTGGGCCTTAAAGTTGCAGAGCTGCCATCAGGTTGAATTTTTAAACATGAAGGAGCCACAGATAATGCACATAAATCACACCCTTTTTGCTGACGTGAGTGCCAACAACAGTGCAGTCTTAAGGGACAAAAACTTCAACGTCACCTCACCTAAAGGCTCAAAAGGAGCTTTAGTTAAGGCACGTAGGACCAAGGTCAGATCCCACTGAGGAGTGAGGTCACGTGTCATGGGTCTACGCCGTCTTACGCCTTTTAGGAAACGCTTCATCAGAGGATGATTGAATAGCGTTCTGTCACCAAACCCTTCCCACTGAGGGGTGAGGTCACGTGTCATGGGTCTACGCCGTCTTACGCCTTTTAGGAAACACTTCATCGGAGGATGATTGAATAGCGTTCTGTCATCAAACCCTTCATGACATGATGAAATAGCTGTAGCATAGACCTTAATGGTGCTGAAAGCTAATTCCCTCTCCATGAGCAGCTGCAAAAATGAAAACACGCTGCCAATGTCACATGCTATGGCATCAATGTTTTGTTTTTCTTTCTGCGCACCGACGTTGGAAAGCTGCCCACTTAGACGCGTAAAGCGTTGTTGTGGAAGCGGTTCGTGCGTCCTGGATCGTCTGGACCACAGCTAGGGGGAGACCTAAACATGTTAGGTGGCTCCATTCAGCATCCAGGCCCAGAGGGGTTGGCCTATCTCTGGAAAATGCATGATTGCCCCTCCTGCTTGGAGGAACGCATCTTTCCTCCATGTGAGCTGCAGTGGGTGGTCCACTATCAGCCGCTACAGGTTCGGGAACCACGGTGCGTATTTGCGCTCTGGAGCTATGAGGATGAGTGACAGTTTCTCTTCCTGGACTCGCTCCAGCACCCGCAGGATGAGAGGTACCAGCGTGAAAGCATATAACAGCTTCTCTGGCCACCATTTGTAAGCAAAAGCGTCTACCCCCAGGGGAGGATTGTCCTGTGGGCTCAGTGAGAACCAAAGTGGACATTGCGCATTGCTCTGTGACACAAACAGGTCTATCTCTGCACACCTGAACCTGACCCAGATCTGATTTATTATGTCAGGGTGGAGGACCCAGTTCCCATGACGCGGCCTTCCTATCGACATGATGTCTACCTCCACATTCAGAAAACCAGGGATGTACACTGCTTTCAATGAGAGCAGGTGTTGACGAGCCCAGAGCAATAGTTGTCTGGCCACACGCAGCAACTGAGCTGAGCGAGCGTCTCCATGGCGATTGATGTACAATGCTGCCACCTTGTTGTCGGTGTGTATCAGTACATGTTGATTTCGAAGCAGAGGGGCAACATGCTGCACAACTTTTAGCACCGTCGTTAACTCCAGCACGTTTATGTGGAGGTGAGTGTGGTCTGGCCACCTCCCACCTATTGTCTGAGACAGACACGTGCCCTCCCATCCCATCAGGGAAGCGTCCGTGAACACAGGCACATGCGCTGTCAGTCTAACTAAAGAGACCCTCCCTCAGTGTGAGGGGGTTTCCCCAATGATGTAAGTCTGTTCCCACGGAGAGGGGAACCAGAATAATTTGCCGCTTCTGGTATATGCGCAGGTGTGCAAACCAACGTTGAATCGATCTCATATGTAATAAACCGAGATTTACAACAACATGGGCAGCCGCCATCAAGCCGAGGAGACGCATGATGGACGCCGTTGTTGCCACCTTTCCGGGTCTGACGTGATTCAGCTGAGCTGTCAGGTCGAGGCTCTCTGCTCTGAAAGTCGTGCTCTCATTGTGCACGAGTTCAGTTCCACTCCCCGATAACAATCCTCTGAGAGAGGAGGGCAGAGCTCTTCTCCCAGTTCACTGAACAACCTTAGGATTAGCAGATGTTCTGCTAGAGCCTTGGTCTGGATTGCGGCTTCCTCTCTGGACCTGCTCAGCCGAAACAGGACGTCCAAATAAAAGGATATTCTCATCCTGGCTGTGCGTAACAGCTGGATGGCAGTCTCCACTCACCTCATGAACATCCTGTGAGCGAGGGAATAGCTGCAGGAAGCCTGTTGACCTCGAACTGGGCTCCTTGGAAGGAAAAGGCAGGAACTTCCTGTGTTTTGGAACTATCGGTATGTGGCAATGGGCATCTCGCAGGTCAAGGGACGTAAACCAGTCATCCCAGTGGATGTTTCTCAACAGCTGTTTTGTTGTCAGCATGAGAAAATAACGGGAGTAAAAAAAACTGTGTTTTCTCCCCATCTGGCACCCTGGAGACCCCTCCCTTTGTCTGCAGCTCCTGAATCTCTCACAGGAGGGAGGAGCTTTTGCTCTGGGCATGACAGCACCGACTCCAATATTCCTCTGAATTGGGGTGGTTCTCAACAGCTTTTTTATTATCAGCATGAGAAAATAACGGGAGTAAAAAAAACAGTGTTTTCTCCCCATTTGGCACCCTGGAGACCCCTCCCTTTGTCTGCAGCTCTTGAATCTCTCACAGGAGGGAGGAGCATTTGCTCTGGGCATGACAGTACCGACTCCAATATTCCTCTGAATGAGGGTGGTTTTCATGTAATTTGAAGCGCGCAGCTTGCCCATGGACGTATCCATCCATTTGTCGAGTACCCACCTTTATTGCCATTGAGTGTGCTGCTCGGAGAGCGGTCATGCGTGCTCAGGCTGGGCGGCCGCCTCAGCGTTACGTTCCGTCTGCGGGTCCGCAGTGAAAGAAAGCGAATTATGTGGGTCCACAGCGAAAGAAAACAAACGTTGACATGATACGTTGTTTTCGTTTCGCGCAGCACACCGCCTAAGCAGTGTCTCACGTCGCGTGACCACTTTTGCACTTCGTCCCGTCTGTGGGTCCGTAGCGGGGGTAACAAACGTTGAGGCGAAGCGTTGACCTTGTCACACGTAGTACGCCGCTTAAGCGGTGGCCTGCGTTACTCTATGTGATGTACCTCTTCGTGCTGTGTTCAGCGCTGCCGTGAGCCAGCTCGAGCTGCAGATTGACAGTGTCACTCCTGTACGTGAAAACGCTGTGTCAACAAAGGTTTTGATGAGAGGTGATCGACCCTGTTGGGCAGCCTGGGAGCTGAACCAGGGGGATGTAACTCTGTTTGCATCAGAGAGCGTTTTTTTTTAACCCGGCTCCATCTGCGTAGCACATGGCTTATCAGGCGTGCAACAGGAATGCTTTGTGACGTTGCTCCAGCTCCGGCGTCACTCCTGTACGTGAAAGCGCTGAGTCAACAGAGGTTTTGATGAGAGGTGATCAATCCTGCTAGGCAACCTGGGAGCTGAATCAGGGGGATGTAACTCTGTTCGTAGCAGAGAGCAAGGGTTTTCACCCGGCTCCATCTGCGCAGCACGCGGCTCCTCAGGCGTGATGTGAAAACGCTGTGTCAACAGAGGTTTTGATGAGTGGTGATCAACCTTGCTGGGACACCTAGAAACTGAACCAGGGGGATGCAACTCTGTTTGTGGCAGAGAGCGGGTTTTTTTGCCCAGCACCATCTGCGCAGCATGCGGCTCCTCCGGCGTGACGTGAAACGCTGTCGTCTACGCGGCAGCTGGTGCTGCTGCCTGCTCCAGGTCTGCGTCTGCGGACAGCCTCCGCTGTGGCTGTTAGCGGAGCGGTTACCGGCATAAGAGAGAAACCCCGGGTGGGATGGAGCATACGCTCGAACCTTGCCTCACGGGATGTGCAGGGCCGCGCTAAAAGCCTTCCTACCAGATCATCCCATAGGCGGCGAAGGGAGAGGGGCAGAAAAATTCCTTAGCGCTAGCCCGGTCTCCTGAAACACCCCGGGGAGGTGGAGCATACGCTCGAACCTTGCCTCTCGTGATGTTTAGAACAGCGCTAAACACGTCTTCCCGCCAGATCATCCGATGGGCAGAGAGGGGCAGAAACCTCCCTCAGCGCTGGCTCTGTCTCCTGGTTACGTTGGGTAGTTCCCGGCGGAGGGCGACTACAGCTAGTAGCGGTGCAGCCCACACACTTCCTGCAGGCCGGCAAACAAAAAGGCTGCATGTTGAGCGTAAAAATAGCAGACCCTGTGATTACGTTAACAGCAGGCGTGCGTTTCCTGTAGCTTTTCATGCAAAAAACACCACCACAAGGAACAGTTTTCTTCTTGGTCGTGGTTTAAACTAAGGCCCTGTACACACGTAGCCGTTTATCAGTAAAACCGAACAGTTTAGCATGCGGTTTGGCCTATCATCCACACGTGAACGCCGGTTTGGTTGATGTAACTATAAACGAATAATAACAAAACTCCGGCCAAAGTGAAGATTTGAGAACTCTCCGCTTTCGCGTCTGCGTGTGGACTTTCAGAACGGACGTTTCAGCTCCAGCTGGAGCTGAAAGTCCGGTTCTGCCGGTTCTCCAGCTGGAGCTGACGTCACATGCTCGGAGAAAAAAAAGCACTAAAAAGTCAACATACCTGCTCTGACATGATTCCCAGTCGACATTTTCCTGCATTTTATTAACTTTGTACTCCAACACGGTATTTTAGTAGTTCAACCTTGCAGTCTGTCCACCCAAAGAAAGGAAAATAAATAACAGGAAGTCGCGGCTGAGTTCAAGGGTTGTGACTGCACTACACTGCTACTACACTGCCACCTATGGGTTCAGCATATTCATTACACGCTCTGTAGTGAAATAAACGGCACATGTAGACGAACATCCAAACATGTATGGACAGAGACATTTTTTGTGTGCAAATATTCGTTTTTCAAACACCAGGCTACGTGTGTACAGGGCCTTAATAAATAACATCATACATCACCTCTTCTAGTCATTGTTGATTGAAAAAGCTTCCCGGAGACATTCGGTAGCCGCGCCACGTTACTCTCCAGAGAGAGGAGAATGGGCTACTGTTAGCATTGCCTTAGCGGGCCTTGAGCGTTAACGGCTGATGCGTGCGTTCTGTAGCTTTTCACACAGAAAACAATGCCACAAAGGACCATTTTCTTCCTGGTCATGGTTAAATAAAGACATCACTCACCGTTGATAAGGCTTCCCGATGACATTGTTAGCCGGGCCGTGCTGCTCTCCCGAGAAGAGGCCGGGGCTACTGTTAGCATTGCTTTAGCGGGGCCTAGCGCTAACGGCAGATACGTGTGCGTCCTGTGGCTTTTCATGCAGAAAACAATGCCACAAACGACCATTTACTTCCTGGTCGTGGCTTAAGTAATAAAGATGTCACTCACCACTGATGAGGCTTCCCAATGATATCGTTAGCCGCCGCTACTCGCTCTCCAATTAGGGGAGAGGCCCGTGCGGGTAGCTAGCATCGCTTTTTCCGGGTGACTCATTCGAATCACTCTGCGGTTCCGTCGAGAACAGAAAAGCAATGGCCTCGTTCAGAGAGTAGTTTTCCCTCCTGAAGCAAACCCCCGACATTAGCCTGTAGCATGTCGGCCTGAAAGGGTTGCCCGTCTGCCTGCCTGGTTCTGGAGAAGAGCTCACAGGACGGTAGAGGGAGTAGTGCGGGTGGGGAGCTGAACAAGGAAATTTGGTTTCTTCTTTTCTTTTTGAGAATAGGTCTTCAGTCGAAGGCTGAAAGAGGAAGTGACCCGGTGTCAACGGATTAAGTAGACACGAAGAGTGGGGCCCACATGGTAGGTGGGCGTGGACTAAAATGTTATTCAGTGTGCGCTGACGCGCATATAGATTATCCAATAGGTGGAGCTAAAGGGCAGAGCCTAATATGAAATAGAACATGAAAAGTATGAACATGAAAAGTATGCGCATGTAGCTACAGCATTAAAACTTAGTTGGGGCTCCTTTTGTCTGGATTACTGCATTAATGCGGCGTGGCATGGAGTTGATCGGTCTGCTCAGGTGTTATGAGACCAGGTTGCTCTGATAGTGGCCTTCAAGCTCTTCTAAATTGTTGGGTCTGAAGTATCTCATCTTTCTCTTCACAATACTCAATAGATTTTCTATGGAGTTAAGGTCAGATGAGTTTGCTGGCCAATTAAGAACAGGGATACCATGGTCCTTAAACCAGGTACTGGTAACTTTGGCACTGTGTGCAGGTGCCAAGTCCTGTTGGAAAATGAAATCTGCATCTCCATAAAGTTGGTCAGCAGCAGGAAGCATTAAGTGCTCTAAAAATTCCTGGTAGACGGCTGCGTTGACCTTGGACCTCAGAAAACACAGTGGACCAACACCAGCAGATGACATGAAAAAACATGAAAAATGCACTAAGCACTAGGGCAAAATCAATATGCTGAACAGCAGCACGAACATGAGTCTGTGTGAGCAGATTATAGATCCATGAGTTTAACAGCATCAGGGTAGAAGCTGTTCCTCAGTCTAGTGGTTCTACACTTAATACAGTACTCCTCAACCTCCTGTCTGAGGGGAGCGGGGCAAAAAGTGTGTGTGCTGGGTGGGTGGGGTTCTTCATGATGCAGGTGGTCCTCATCCTGCATCTAGAGGTGTAGATGTCTGTGATGGTGGGGAGGCCGACTCCATCAATTATAATCATCAACATTAAAATAAACATTTGAAAAGTATACCTGTGTGTAATGAATGAATATAATATACGTTTCACTTTTTGAAAGGGTAAATGGAGCTTACTTACTGTATATAGCACCTTCCAGCCCCCTATGAGGGGCCCCAAAGCGCTTTACAGTACCAGCCATCCACCCATTCATACACCGGTAGCGGTAGCCTGCCATGCAAGGCGCCAGCCAGTCCTACCGGGAGCAACTCGGGGTTAAGTGTCTTGCCCGCAGGGACACAACACATGGTGTGGGAACTCGAGATTCGAACCTCCAACCTTCCGATCGGGGGACGACTGCCATTACCACTACACCACGGCCGCACCAATGGAATTACTGAAATAAATTAACGTTTTCATGATATTCTAATTTCATGACCAGCACCTGTATAAAACCAAGCAGAAGTTCCTCACATTGCATATTTACCTCATCCTGTCTGATTATAATTTACACGCTTTATTTACTAATTTTTACAAACCTGTAACATCTACAAATTAACATTAAATAATTAGCATGCAGTGGTACTTTAGTTAGCTCTTGGAAAGTGATTTTTATTATACTGTACGCCTGTTGAAAGGCAGACATATTACGGTATATTCTTCATTTGTCTATTTTTTTTTCTTTTCCTGCCCATAACACAATCACATCACCAAGTATGTTTAAGAGTATTTCTTTCCTACAGTACTTGCTTTGTACTAACATGTAATGAAACAAAACCCGAACACAAATGTTGCTGGTTCAGTATGTCGTTTACTGCAGAGGCTAGAATCAACTCATTTATCACTTGCACATTTTATCATGAGGCTCAATGTTTGAGTTTTATTTTTTTCCAAATGTATTTAAGGCCAAAAAAGATTAAATGATTGTTAAATTTTTATTGTTCTGTAGCCGATTCCTCTGTAAAAACGTGACCAGTTATTTGAAATGAGCACCTCTAATGACAAAGACTCTACAGTGCATCTGACCCAGAGAAGAAAAAACAGTTTATTATTTTACCACAAGTCAATCAATGACACTACGGTAAGTCATAGTTTGATATATATAATGAAAACTTATTTCATGTTTAACTTAAACGAGACCATTCAAACGTTTCTATTTTGAGACAAATCTGCTTTATTATGTTTGAAAAAACAGCAAAAATAAAAAGCATAAACATAACATTTATAGTAAAGAACACTTTAATTACTACACATAAATTGTCTGATTTCAGATTAAACGTGTCAACATCAAATACAAATCACATTTCAGACATTTTAAATGAACACACAGTTCTTAAACGTGGACTTTTAAATTGATCAGACTGTTTTGCATTTTCCTGGAGAACAATAGACAACTAATGTGCCCAGGTGACAGTTTCCCCGCCTCACAAAAAAAAATAATCAAGTTTTAAAGGTCAAAAGGTCGACTTTAAAAGGAAAAACTATTAGTTAATCTTTGCCATGAGTTGCTCCAGTTCTGTGTGGATCTTGAAGCGTGCGTTGTAATGTGCCTCGGTGTGCTGAAAAACACAAAAGTCAAACATGAATGGTTTAAACAAGATATTTGTATGAAGTTGTTTTCCTTTTCAAAGGCCATGGTCATTTTAACGATGTTAAGAGTTTAAAACTTAAGAAAGCTGCTTCTGCTCAAACATTTCTCAGTCATTTTACTCTTCATTGCACGTTGTCTAACAGTTTATTTAGTGATTATTTGTATTTTGTAGGAAGTAATTTGAGATGTTTCCTAATGAAGTAACAGAGTCCACTTCGGGGTGAAGGTGTATTATTAATATTAATTCTATTGCTCAGGTTCATGTGATTGTTTGTGTAGTCTGAACACTTTTAGTTGATGCTTCTCCGTGTTTGGCTGTAGTTCTATAGTCTACGACTACGTGATACGAGAGTATACGGCGTATAATCACAAAAAAAGCTTGGGAATTTCCTCACAACCAGTTAAAAATACCCAATGATACGCAATGTTCCCTCTGTGCTGCGCAGTTAGGGCAACTGGGCAAATGCCCAAACAAAACATCTGGTTATCTCCCAGTTTATAATGAACGGTCAGCCCGAGTGCAGACGTCTCTACAATCTGTCTGTATGCAGCGCATTGACCCCGCCCACCCCTTTGGTCAAAACAGACCTGTCACGTGATTTGTGTAGCGACAACGGAAGTTTACAAAGAGGTATAAAAAAATTTCAACCAATGAAATCACAGGCGAACTTTCATTCCAGCCAATCAGCATCTTCTGGAGTTTCGGCGCAGATGTGCGAAGAAGATAAGTAGCGACAAACAACCTCCTTGGCTTCTAGCTTTTCCATATACTGCATATTTCATCGCATGCTGAGGAATAATATTTGGCGTTGTGGATTTATCACAGAAGTTGACGTCAAACAAAGGCGGTAAGTTAGCTAATCCTACGATTTGTAGCCGTTTTTAACATGCTAAGTGTTAGCAAACAGTGTCTTGATGGGACTAAACTGATTTTGTAGAAAGTGTTTACCGGTAATAGTTCAAGTTGTGTTTATTTGTCATATGCAGGTTAACAGTACAATGAAATGCTCAGGAAGAGAAGAACCGATTGACTCGCTAAAAACACAAAGAACAAACAAGGCTTTGTATTTATTTATTTTATATGTGAATGACTTAGTAAATGTGTCAGGATTCCTTAAATGTGTCCTTTTTGCAGATGATACCACATTTTTTTGTTTGGTTAAATATATAGACCAGATGTTGGAGTTGATAAAGACAGAATTTGTCAAAATACAAACTTGGTTTAAACTTAATAAATTATCATTAAATCTAGATAAAACTAATTACATGATGTTCAGTAATAAAAAAATAAATAAATGTTGATGTTCCATTTAAAATTGAGGGTGTTAAGCTCTGTAGAGTGAGTGATAATCTAATCTAATAATCTAATTCCCTGGATTGAGGTAGACCGGTCTACCTCAATCCAGGGAATTAGATTATGGAATGGTTTGGAGAATGAAGTTAAAAATGCCAAGTCAACGTGTACATTTACGAAAATGATCTAAACTGAATTGTTAAAAAAATAAAATAAATATGAAGTAGCATAATGTGTATTGTATTAGAGTTAGAAAAATTAGAAAGAGTTACAGTATTCATTTTGTTCTGTTACTTGTAGATTATTATTGTTTGAACAAATTGTCTGAAAAAGGGGCAGATATAATAAGATTACGGTATTTCTTCTTTCTGCTACCTTTCATTTTATATTTTGTATTCGTATCATTTATGGGATTGTTTGGTATTGTATATTAAAATGAATAAATTTATAAATAAATTTTACAATTTACAATGGTACATTTATTGAAATATAAGCATCAGAGAAATGTTGAAATGTTCAATACTGTATTCTTAAAAATCTAAATAAATTGACGATTACTTTACTAACAGGTGTACTTTGGTTTCTAAGCACAGTATACCCACTACTAATGTAGAGTACACCACTGCTGCAGCCGGAGCACTGATGAACACTGAAAGTGAACTGGGAGGTGTGTGATCTGTGTTTACTTTGCACCCTACTAGTAGAGTGTGTTTTGATGTTAATTACTGTAGCAAAACCAAACTGCAGCCCTACGATGCATCATTCACTTCAACTCAAGGAAGCTAATGAGTATACAACTACTGTACTGTACTTGAAGTATCTTTAAGGACTCTAACCTTAATGCTTCCAGGAAGAAAAACAAATCAATAATTATTGTATTTATTGCTGACTCACCTCATCCACAGAGAGCTGAACTCCTTCTGGTTGGTTATTTAAAAGAACCTCCATGAAAACTGAACACAGTGTGGCGTTCAGACTGCTCAACTGCAAACACAAAGAACAACAGAAAACATGGTGGAGCTTCACAAAACCCAGAGTCCAGGAGCCGTGAAGCTGAGCTCCTACCTGAATGACACGTTCATGAGTCTTCAGAACGGAATCGATGAAGGTTTTGGTGCTTTGGTCCTGCATCAGCAACACCTCTGTGCTTTTGGTTGGCAGAGCGTAGCTGCACGAGCACAGAAAACACGAGTCAAGGATCAAAACGATGGACACCAACGACAGGACACCTGAAAGGACATCTCTATATCTGAACTCTTCATTTGAAAAGAAACTTGTTCATAATTCAACCAAGACTGAAGAAACAGAAACAAAATAAGTGAGAGAAAAAAAGACTGGAGTTAATTTTCTTGCATAGAATTACTGTATTTTTTGGCCTATAAGTCACAGTTTGTTTGTTTTTGTTTTTTTCATAATTAGCATGCCCTGTAACTTATACCTGAAGCAAAGTATTTATGGATTTTCCCATATTTATAAACAAATTTTTGGTTGAGATATGACCGTTTTCATTCATTCTGACTGAAAATATTGAACACTACCATTTTCAGCCGCTAGAGGGCAATCAAATAGTAGGGCATGCCATTGTATCAAGTAATAGGTAAAAGGGGCTATTAATGACGCAATCGGCTTCCCATAGTCCACCACCTTCATCTGTCTGGAGCAACCATCAAATCAGCTTCATTTCACTGAACCGCCCCGGCAAAATGAGGCTGATTTGACCATTGAAGTGCATTTATTAAGGAAAAGTTCAACTGTGACACACCTTTACTATAATGTCGAGCAAACAAATAATTGTTTTAGGTGTTGATCTTGTTAAATTTCAAAGAAATGAACAAGTCGCCTTCTGCGCATTCATGTTTCCACATACATGTATCAGTTTTTGAAAATGCAGCTGATTTGACCATCCAAGTACATTTATTAAGGAAAAGTTATAGACTGAGACACAACTTTACTATAATTTAAAGCAAACAAATAATTGTTTAAGTGTTAAATCTTGTTAAATTCTTGTTAAAATCCTCCCGTGCACGCCCCCGCGGCTGCCATTTGGCAGCCAATCAATTTTTGGCACAACACCAGCCTGGTGCCTGTAATAACAGAAATAAAATGGTTAAATCATATACAAATTATTTTTGTAAATGTATTATATGTATTTGATATCACAATATATCGATCGCAGACTTGTGAATTGAATAGAATTGAAATTGTATTGTGACAGACTGTGATATCGAGAAAAATCGTATTGTCATACAAACAAATCAATATAATATCGTATCATGGTAAAGCTGGTGATTTACACCCCTATGC
>JBBPBX010044518.1:0-27428 GCA_038048925.1 Garcialebias charrua | reverse complement strand
TGAATAGGAGACAAATAATATCTGATTGTTGAGCTGAGTCATGAAAAGACTGAATGTAATTCAAATAAGTGATAAAGTTCACAATCACATTTGACTCTTCAAGATAATTGTGTGTAAATAAATCAAACAATGATCTGTTTGAACCTTTAAGGTCAAGATGCAGGTGAATCCAGTCAGAAATGTTCTTTGTAAAAAACTAAACACTAGAACACTCCCTGACTGGATAAATGTGAATCCAGCAACACACTTCCCTCAAAAACTACGTTTCTTTTACAGCTGTGTAAAGTATTGCTGTGTGAATGTAAAATATGTCATATTTAATTGTAATATGTTTCTTCTGAGTGTTTTGTCTGGCTCCATGTTACTTCATTAGTTGGCTCCATGTTTGGTTTCTGATGAACCGTGCACTGTGTGCACAGAAATCCACAATCAAAGTAACCACATGCAATGGAAGAACTTACAGGAAGCAGCTTTATGTCATGATGTTTATCATTTTAAATTATAATTTTTACATTCAGATATTACTAACAGCTTTATGGTGAGAGTTACTTATCTAAACAATTGTAAAATTGTGTAAATTCATTAAAGTTGAACGTGTTAAAGGTTCACTATGTAATTTCTGGAGAACGTTGGGACTTAAAAAAAATTTCAGCAGGTAAAAGCATTCTGTTCCCTCCCCCTCAGAGCCATATATGACTATGAGGGGGAGCCACAGTCCGTTCTCTGTTGAACTTGAGTTCTGCTCTGCCCCCTGCTGCATGTCCGCTCAGAGCGCTTCAATATTCTGTGTTTATATGTTAATAAAACGTTCTAAAAAATATAATAAAACCATGAAGCACTTGTCCAACAACACAAAAACCAGCAGAAATCAGCAGAGGTTCACGAAGCCACGTTGGACACGATTTAATTCGCTCGTGACTTCCTCATTTCTGTCAGTGCAGGTCTGGAATGTCTGGAATTCTCCGCCCCCACTACATGTCCTGTGGCAGACGCTGCGAAGTTCTGTGATTATATGTTAATAAAACGTTCTAAAAAATATAACAAAACCATGAATCACTGGTCCAACAACACAAAAACACCCTGAAATCAGCAGAGCTTCACCAGCCACTTTGGACATGAGTTTTTTTCCGCTCGTGACAAATCCATTTCCTCATTCCTGTCAGTGAAGGATGAAGCGATCACTTGACTTTTGGCAAAAAAACAAAATAAAAGTGCAGCTCTGGGATGAAGAAGGGATATTTAATACATTTGTGTCACATACAAAACAGTCCTGCATCGCTTTGCAATCCTTTGAATGAGAACATGCGCGGCGCTGGGACAGGCGGGGGCGTGGGTTGGGGCGTGACAAACAATTCTGTTTTTATTGGCTGGTCATTGTCCAGGTCACTCTGTGTTTTTAGTGTTTTTATAAATGCCGATAGAGAAGCAAGGGGACTATAGTTTTTTTCAGAGATTACTTTGTCTAACACCAGTCTGTCAGTAGATAGTGACAGAGTGAAGAAATATGTTAAAAATATATTGTTAGAAAAGTTACAGACTGCATTACAAAGTTACATAGTGTACCTTTAAGGAGATTAAAGGTCTATTATTCCTTGAAATCATCAGAACATCTGGTCATAGTGGATGTAGTTTTAGACGTTTGAGTCAAACTGTACAGATGACCTTATGAACAATCTCAGGTTATTTTGGGAGATCATTTGTGATCTGTTACCTCTTGAAATATGTTTTGAGGATGACTCTCATCTACTGCCACATCAGCTGCACTTCAGTATCTGACAGACTCAGAACTTGTGATTTTTGGTTCAATTAGCTGTGGTGGCCATCTTGAATAGGTTGATTCCCAAATACATATTTACTTACAAATATTACTTTTAGAGACTTTGACTCAAATCAATCACTAATTTCGTAACATCGTTTGAGAATGTAAAGGATAAATAAAGAATAATTTTCACCCAAATCAATGATATTTCTAACTTATTTAGCAGATCTGGTGAGACACGTGAGAAATGGTTCCACGAGCAGCTCTGAATCTTGAATGAAGAACTGGAACATGAGGGTCCAGTTTGTAAATGAGAACTGGTTCTCAAACACTTCACCTGGTAAAATCAGATCAAATCAAATGTCAGAGAGAACAGTTTCAGAGTCAGAGAGTCTTTATTGTCATTTGCACCGCATGTGGTACATGTGATGAAACAAGATTATGTACACAGGGTCCCAGTTACATCCAACAACAAAATGTAAGAGAAAAACAGTAATAACATCTAGGATATAACTAAGAAAAACATCAACTAGAAATACACTAAGCCCTAATGTAATAGAAAAACATCATTACAAACAGCAGCACGGACACGAGTCTGTATGAGCAGATGGTCACAGATGAACACAGCAACAAGAAAACAGATCAGCATCAGCATGATGTGATATTTCACAGTGATTATTCTTATTATTTATTTATTCATGAGTCTAACAGCCTCAGGGTAGAAGCTGTTCCTCAGTCTAGTGGTTCTACATTTGATGCTCCTTAACCGCCGTCCTGAAGGGAGTGGGGCAAAGAGTGTGTGTGCTGGGTGAGTGGGGTCTTTTATGATGCAGGTGGCTCTTTTCCTGCATCTGGAGGTGTAAATGTCTGTGATGGTGGGGAGACTGACTCCAACAGACTTCTGTGCAGCCTTCACCACTCTCTGTAAAGCTTTTCTCTCTGCAACTGTGCAGCCTCCATGCCACACGTTGATGCTGGAGCACAGGATGCTCTCCACTGCACACCTGTAGAAGGAGGTGAGGACTGGGCTTCTGAGACCAGCTCGTCTCAGCCGTCTGAGGAAGTAGAGTCTCTGATGACCTTTCTTGATCAGGCTGGTGGTGGTGTTGCTCCAGCTGAGGTTATCATTCATGTGTACACCCAAGTACTTGTAGCTGGAGACCACTTCCACCGCAGATCCACTTATGTTCAGTGGGGTGTGGGTGTGTTTGTTCCTTCTGAAGTCCACAATCATCTCCTTTGTCTTCTTCACATTCATGTGAAGGTTATTCTCTTTGCACCAGCTCTCCAGGTGTTCCACCTCCTGCCTGTAGCTGGACTCATCATTGTTTGTGATGCATCCCACCACCGCTGTATCATCTGCAAACTTTACAATATGACAGCCTGGATGGGTAGCTGCACAATCATATGTGAGCAGAGTGAACAGAAGAGGGTTCAGCACACATCCTTGAGAAGAGCCAGTGCTGAGGGTAATGGTGGAGGAGGAGAAGTTGTGGATCTTCACGGACTGAGGTCTGTTTGTTAAGAAGTCTAGTACCCAGTTACAAACGGAGGGGCTTAGTCCAAGTGTGGATAGTTTGTCCATCAGAGTTTGGGGGATCATGGTGTTGAAGGCAGATGTGAAGTCCACAAAGAGCATACGGACGTAGCAGTCCTTCTGATCCATGTGGGTGAGAGCAGTGTGGACCACAGAAGAGATGGCGTCCTCTGTTGATAGGTTCTCGCGGTACGCATACTGATGAGGGTCCTCGTTGATGTTGACGGTTGTCTTGATGTGGGTCATGACCAGTTTCTCAAAGCATTTTGCGACTATCGGGGTGAGGGCCACCGGCCGATAGTCATTCAGACCAGTCACTATGGAGCTTTTTGGGACTGGGATGATGGTGGCGGTCTTCAGGCAGGTGGGAACTGACTCCAGGGCAAGTGAGGTGTTGAAGATGTCAGCCAGCACCTCACAGAGCTGATCCGCACATTCCTTCAGAACTTTCTCGGGATGTTGTCCGGTCCAGTTCTTTATGAGGGTTGATCCTTCTGAGACTACCTCTCACTTCTGCTACAGTCACGCTGATATGCTCTTCATCTTGTGGTGAGGTGAGTCTTGTGCTGGCTGGTCTGTTTGGGTCTTCAAAGCGAGCATAAAATTTGTTGAGGGCATCAGGCAGAGATGGGTCTTTGGGGCATTGTTTGCTCCTGCCTTTTTTTGGGGGCAGCACGGTGGCACAACTGGTAGAGCTGCTGCCTCTCAGCGAGAAGGCTGCCGGCTGAAATCCCGGCCCGGGGGCCTTTCTGAGTGGAGTTTGCATGTTCTTCCCGTGCATGCGTGGGTTTCCTCCGGGTACTCCGGTTTCCTCCCACAGACCAAAAAACATGCTTGTTAGGTTGATTGGTGACTCTAAATTGACCCTAGGTGTGAGTGAGAGAGTGGATGGTTGTTTGGTGTGAGTGAGACAGGTCCCTCTTGTAAATGAGTCCCCGTGACTCAACGAGGCTAGCCTGTATAAATAAAGGTTGAATGAATGAATGATGCCCCTCCACATGCTCCGTGGGTCTTGTGAGGTGAACTGACCCTCGATCCTCTGTGCACATGTGGCCTTGGCCCTCTTAATGCCAGCAACCAGCTCTTTCCTGGTCTTTCTCATCTCGAACAGTCTGTTGTGTTCTTCACATCTATGTTCATTCTCTAGAAGTGTTTCAAAACATCTTCCTGTTCTTTAGATCTTTACATCTAAGATCATCAAATTTTTATGGTTCTACATATTTGAAACATTTAACAAAGGTTTACAGTATTCCCTCACTGCTTCGCTTTATCGTAGATTTTCAAAGTAAGATTTGACATGACACAATTGGCTGATTAATGAATGAGCCATCGATTGATTATTTAAAATAAATTATTTTAAATGATTGTGGACCATGTTTGAAGCCGATCAGCTGATTTCCTTCTTTGACACACACACACACACACACACACACATTTCCCCCGCTGTATCTTTGTGAAGGGTTAACCCTTTTTGTCCAGATGTACCGATTGACTTTTGCCTTCCAACTTAAAATTCAAAATATATCACATAAAAAAATCATCATAATCCATCCATCCATCCATCCATCCATCCATCCATCCATCCATCCATCCATCCATCCATCCATCCATCCATCCATCCATCCATCCATCCATCCATCCATCCATTGTCTTCCGTTTATCCGGGGTCGGGTCGCGGGGGTTGCAGCCTAAGTAAGGACATCCACCCCTGGAGCCCTACCACCGCAGAGTTTTTTAACCACCTCTGTACCTCGGCACCAGAGATTGGAGAGACCGACCCAAAGTCCCTAGGCTCCGCTTCCTCAGTAAAAGACGTGCCAGTAGGAGTGAGGAGGTCTTCGAAGTATTCCGCCCACCGACTCGCAACATCCCGAGTTGAGGTCAACAGCACGCCATCCCCACTATAAATAGTGTTGGTTGAGTACCGCTTTCCCCCCCTGAGACGTCGGATGGTGGACCAGAATCGCATCGAAGCCGTACGGAAGTCATTCTCCATGGCCTCTCCGAACTCCTCCCATGCCCGAGTTTTTGCCTCAGCAACTACCCGAGCCGCATGGCGTTTGGACTGCCGGTACCTATCAGCTGCTTCCAGGGTCCCACAGGCCAAAAAGGCCCAATAGGACTCCTTCTTCAGCCTGACAGCATCCCTCACCGCCGGTGTCCACCACCGGGTTCGAGGGTTGCCACCACGACAGGCACCAACAACCTTGCGGCCACAGCTCCGATAAGCTGCCTCGACAATAGAGGCGTGCAACATGGCTCACTCGGACTTAATGTCCCCCGACTCCCTCGGAACGTGTTCAAAGCTCTCCCGGAGGTGGGAGTTAAAGCTCCGTCTTATGGGAGACTCTGCCAGACGTTCCCAGCAGACCCTCACAATATGTTTGGGTCTGCCAGGTCTGACCGGCATCCTCCCCCACCATCGGAGCCAGCTCACCACCAGGTAGTGGTCAGTTGACAGCTCTGCCCCTCTCTTCACCCGAGTTTCCAAGACATGAGGCCGCAGATCAGATGAGATGACAACAAAGTCAATCATCGAACCGCGACCTAAGGTGTCCTGGTGCCAAGAGCTCATATGGACACCCTTATGCTTGAACATGTGTTATGGATAATCCATGACGAGCACAGAAGTCTGTTACGAAACCACTTCCCTCCCCAGCTCGCTCTTATCTTATCACTGCTTAATGGAGAGTAGTGGTCGCACCTAAAAGTATGTGATAAGAAAAAAAGAAAATAAAGAAACTAAACAGGCACCTGACAGAACACAGAGTGAGGTTTGGGGCTTACCTTAAGATGTCCGATCAGAGTTTCTTTACCAGCTGACATCTTTAAAGGGGCGAGCCCGCACGGTGCTTCATCCGTCAGATGATCTGTTCATTAATTGTTGTTTTTGCTTTTCTTTATAGTTTTCCTCTTTTCTTAAAAACGCACCACTTGTGATTTTTCTGTAGGTGGTTGATTTCTGCAGGCGTGTAAACTCCCCACTGCGTCCAGCCGGTTCATCAGGACAAACCCTGTTCCTCCCGGCCAGCAGGCGTGTAAACTCCCCGGTACATTACTAGCGTCCAGCCGGTTCATCCAGGACAAACCCTGTTCAGAGTCAGAGTCAGAGTCAGAGAGTCTTTATTGTCATTTGCACCGCATGTGGTACATGAGATGAAAACGAGATTATGTACACGAGGTCCCAGTTACATCCAACAACAAATGAAAGAGAAAAACAGTAATAACATCTAGAACTAACTAAGAAAAGCATCAACTAGTAATACACTAAGCTTAATATAGTGGGAATAAACAGCAGCACGAACATGAGTTTGTATGAGCAGATGGTCACAGATGAACACAGATGAATACAGCAACAAGAAAACAGATCAGCATCAGTATGATGTGATATTTTGCAGTGTTTATTTTTTATTTTATTTTTATTTATTCATGAGTCTAACAGCCTCAGGGTAGAAGCTGTTCCTCAGTCTAGTGGTTCTACACTTGATGCTCCTCAACCTCCGTCCTGAGGGGAGTGGGGCAAAGAGTGAGTGTGCTGGATGAGTGAGGTCTTTCATGATGCAGGTGGCTCTTTTCCTGCATCTGGAGGTGTAAATGTCTGTGATGGTGGGGAGACTGACTCCAACAGACTTCTGTGCAGCCTTCACCACTCTCTGCAGAGCTTTCCTCTCTTCAACTGTGCAGCCTCCATGCCACACGTTGATGCTGGAGCACAGGATGCTCTCCACTGCACACCTGTAGAAGGAGGTGAGGACTGGGCTGCTCAGACCAGCTCGTCTCAGCCGTCTGAGGAAGTAGAGTCTCTGATGACCTTTCTTGATCAGGCTGGTGGTGTTGTTGCTCCAGCTGAGGTTATCATTCATGTGTACACCCAAGTATTTGTAGCTGGAGACCACTTCCACTGCAGACCCACCTATTTTCAGTGGGGCATGGGTGTGTTTGTTCCTTCTGAAGTCCACAATCATCTCCTTTGTCTTCTTCACATTCATGTGAAGATTGTTCTCTTTGCACCAGCTCTCCAGGTGTTCCACCTCCTGTCTGTAGCTGGACTCATCATTGTTTGTAATGCATCCCACCACCGCTGTATCATCTGCAAACTTAACAATATGACAGCCTGGAAGTGTGGCTGTACAATCATATGTGAGCAGAGTGAACAGAAGGGGGCTCAGCACACATCCCTGAGGAGAGCCAGTGCTGAGGGTTATGGTGGAGGAGGAGAAGTTGTGGATCTTCACGGACTGTGGTCTGTCTGTTAAGAAGTCTAGTACCCAGTTACAAATAGAGGGGCTTAGTCCAAGTGTAGATAGTTTGTCTATCAGAGTTTGGGGGATCATGGTGTTGAAGGCAGATGTGAAGTCCACAAAGAGCAGACGCACGTATGAGTCTTTCTGATCCAGGTGGGTGAGAGCAGTGTGGACCACGGAAGAAATGGCGTCCTCTGTTGATCGGTTCTCACGGTATGCGTATTGATGAGGGTCCTCATTGATGTTGACAACCACAGCCCTCACTGTCATTGCCCACGTGAGCGTTGAAGTCCCCCAGTAGAACAAGGGAGTCCCCAGGAGGCGCACTCTCCAATACCCCTTCCAAGGACTCCAAAAAGGGTGGGTAGTCTGAGCTGCCGTTTGGCGCATAGGCACAAACAACAGTCAGAGCCTGTCCCCCCACACGTAGGCGAAGGGAGGCTACCCTCTCGTTCACCGGGGTTTGTTCCTCCCGGCCAAAACCATCCGACGCTCCCCCTCTGGGTGATCAGCCCGAGGTGAGGACTCTGTTCCCCCCAGAATCCACCCGCACCATCTCTTAAATTATTTCCTTCCTTTACACGTCTTCACATAGCAGCTCCCACAGCCCAAAAGCCTCACAGCCGCTCCCAACACACGCTACTCCATCAATCCATTTCTGAAACACCGTCAGTTCAATCTTCTCATCATCTCCCAGGTGTGCTGCCAGCTCAGCTAAAACCACTTGTATGGCTGAGCCCCGCCCCCTTCACCAGTGAACCATCAAAAAGGTGCCAAAAATAAAAAGAACAAACAAACAAAAGACTGAAAAAAGTGTGCCCACGTAACAAGTCCAATAACAGAGCACCACTCAGGTTCAGATCAGGGGGGCCGTTCCTCCCAACCACAGCCCTCCAGGTCTCACTGTCATTGCCCACGTGAGCGTTGAAGTCCCCCAGTAGAACAAGGGAGTCCCCAGGAGGCGCACTCTCCAATACCCTTTCCAAGGACTCCAAAAAGGGTGGGTAGTCTGAGCTGCCGTTTGGCGCATAGGCACAAACAACAGTCAGAGCCTGTCCCCCCACACGTAGGCGAAGGGAGGCTACCCTCTCGTTCACCGGGGTGAACCCTAACGTACAGGCACCAAGATGGGGGGCAACAAGTATGCCCACTCTTGCTCGGCGCCTCTCACCAGGGGCAACTCCAGAGTGGAAGAGTGTCCAACCCCTCTCAAGGATACTGGTTCCAGAGCCAGAGCCATGCGTTGAGGTGAGTCCGACTATTTCTAGTCGGAACCTCTCAACCTCACACACCAGCTCAGGCTCCTTCCCCACCAGAGAGGTGACATTCCACGTCCCAATGGCCAGCTTCTGTAGCTGAGGATCAGACCACCAGGGTCCCCGCCCTCGGCCACCACCCATCCCACATTGCACCCGACCCCTTTGGCCCCTCCCACAGGTGGTGAGCCCATGGGAAGGGGGACCCACATCTCCTCTTTGGGTTGTGCCCGGCCGGGCTCCATGGGTAAAAGCCTGGCCACCAGGCGCTCGCCAGCGTGCCCCACCTCCGGGCCTGGCTCCAGAGTGGGGCCCCGGTGACCCGCGTCTGGGCGAGGGAACATTGAATCCATTTATTTGACTCATCATAAGGGGTTTTTGGGCTGCACATTGTCTGGTCCCTCACCTAGGACCTGTCTGCCTTGGGTGACCCTACTAGGGGCATGAAGCCCCTGACAGCATAGCTCCTAGGATCATTGGGACACTCAAACCCCTCCACCACGGTAAGGTGGCAGCCCAGGGATGGGATCATCATAATCACAAAATATAAAAGTGTTATTTTAAATTATTTTAGAAATTCTATGTTCAGTTGTTGAAATGTAATTGATCAAAAAGTAAATTTCTGCTTCGTGCTGCTGAGCTGAAGCTGTGACATCCTTTGATGTCCTGCTGCACTTCTCTTCTCTACCATTTAAATACTGTAATATTTAAAATAAACAATCTGTGCTGTTTGGATTGTTTATTTAAAATATTACACTATTTAAATTTAAATAGTTTATTTAAGGAGGAATAGTACTGGGAGTAACAGGTGATGAGTGTGTGCAGCCTGGCACATGTCATGACAAAGTTTACCGAACTGAACTTGGACTCCTGTATCTCTTCTTCACAGTTTTTCACTTATCGCGGGTGGACATGGTCCCAAACACCCGTGATAAATGAGGGACTACTGTATAAGAATTTAAAAAGTGTCATCTAAAGAAAATATTCATAATTTTAGTTTATTTTAACATTTTCTTTGAAGTATTCATTTTTATAAGTTACTTGTGTAATGTAATAAATATGTCTTTATAAGAATATGTATGTAAATAACTTTTCAAATGTGTAATTTGTTAGTAAAATATTGCCAACATATAGATACAATTAAAGCCCCACTGACATGATTTTTTAATTTTCATAAAATTGCTCAAAATATATATCTTTTATCATTTAAATATGTTTGTTTTTGCAAACAAAATGATAAATCACTTTAATTTTGATTTAAAAGTGATTTTGAACTTCAAGCCGTGTTTAATCATGGGAAATCTGATTACACACGAACGCACCATCTGTGACGTAGTGTGAGGCAGATATCTGGGCTTGTCACAGTGTGTAGGTATGAGCAGCTCGACATGAAGGTAAGTCTGATACAGCATCAGACCTAAATTAGATTCTGTTGTTTCTTGATCCATCACCCAAACTATTTTCTGCTTCCCAAAATGAAGACAAATAGCTCAAATCTTCACATAGATTGCTAAATTCGTCTGGTTTTAAATGGTCCGCTATTAAAGAGACCAGAGCCCTCTGCCTCTCACTATGTCACAGATGGTGCGTTCGTGTGTAATCGGATTTCCCATGATTAAACACGGCTTGAAGTTCAAAATCACTTTAAAAGCAACATTAAAGTGATTTATCATTGTTTGCAAAAACGAACATATTTAAATGATAATATATGTATATTTTGAGCAATTTTATGAATAGTAAAAAAATCATGTCAGTGGACCTTTACGAGCTTTATTATCATTATAGAATTTTGTAAAGGAAGGCTGATCTGTGTAGGTAAAGGAGTTTATTTTATAAAGGAGTATACACTCCAATTTGTTATATTTTACTTGTGAAACACACAAAAGATTCATTTCTGTAATTTCAAAGTGTAGAACATTTTTTCTTAGAAATATTTTTCACAAGTTCATTAATGTGAGGAAAAATGGTTTGTTCATCTTAACATTGTCTCGTTTTTTTTAAAGTTTTAGAATAAAAATATGTTTGTTTTTATGTTTTAGAAAAAATGAATATTTGTCTTTATGTTAGAAAGTTAGCACAAACTAAGCAGATATTACCAGTAAATGTAATGTGTGTCAAGCTTTATAAAAAAGCTTTTGTAGAGAGTGAACTGCATTTACAACTACTGTAATTGTCAGGCTTTAGAACGCACCTGTCTCTAAGCTGCACTTATTAAATAAAAGATAAATCACAATTTCATACATAAATGCCGCTCCGGTTATTTAGCCGCGGACATCCGTCGTTCATCGTCAGAATCTGTGCCCCCACACTGCTTTGGCATAATGTGCAACTTTCTTGTAGTACAAGAATCAGCCAGCAGATAGAGTTTCACAGAATATACCGGTAACTTGCTTTAAACACACACTCGGAGTGCAAGATCTCACTTTCAAAATAAATTGGACATTATTTCTGCTCATATGAGGGAGAACAGCCCTCTCTCCCTGTTTTTTTTTTCTCTCCCTCCCTTTGTCTCCTCCACTGTTTGTGTTAACCACAGGCATAACACAAACTCCTTTTTATTTTCTCCAATAAAAAACAAACGTAAAATAATTTGAACCAGGTGGGACGCAAACCCAAGTCTAGATAAAATTTAGAGTGTAAGGCGGACGGTCTAACCACTCGGCTACGGCGGCATATTGGTTTTTTCAGGAGTCCACTTTTACTATAAAGGATTTGCCCCACGTAACATCCTGGTTACGCGCAGGAGTTAGAGAATATTAGTTATATTTTAAAATCCTGGCTACGGGCAAGAGTTAGAGAATATTAGTTATATTTTAATGAAATTCAGCTTGCGCTGAAAGGCGGAAATGCTCTGTATGGATGCACGCTTCGTGTTATTTACGTTCTAACATAAGCTGATTTGTAATCAGTTATTAACAAAAATTAAACTCAGAAAAACTAATTCAGCTAACAATTTTTTTAGGGGTTTCTGTAGTTAAAGGTGGGGTATGTAACATTGTAATGTAGTCTAACTTTTCAAACAATATATTTTTAACATATTTCTTCACTCTGTCACGATCTACTGACAGACTGATGTTAGACAAAGTAATCTCTGAAAAAAACTATAGTCCCCTTGCTTCTCTATCAGCATTTATAAAAACACTGAAAACACAGAGTGACCCGGACACTGACCAGCCAATAAAAACAGAGTTGTTTGTCACGCCCCAACCCACGCCCCCGCCTGTCACAGCCTCAGCGCCGCGGCTCGTTCTCATTCAAAGGATTGCAAAGCGATGCAGGACTGTTTTTTATGTGACACAAATGTATTAAATATCCCTTCTTCATCCCAGAGCTGGACTTTTATTTAGTTTTTTTGCCAAAAGTCAAGTGATCGCTTCATCCTCCACTCACAGGAATGAGGAAATGGATTTGTCACGACTCACGATCATGTCCAAATTGGCTGGTGATGCTCTGCTGATTACAGGGTCTTTTTGTGTTGTTGGACGAGTGATTCATGGTTTTATTATATTTTTTAAACAGTTATATTATCATATAAACACAGAACTTCGCAGCGCTGAGACAGGACATGTAGTGGGGGCGGAGCATTCCAGACATTCCAAACCTGCGCTGACAAACATGAGGAAATCACGAGCGCATGTCCAACGTTGCTTCGTGAACCTCTGCTGATTTCTGCTGGTTTTTGTGTTGTTGGACAAGTGCTCCATGGTTTTATAATATTTTTAAAAGGTTTTATTAACATATAATCACAGAACTTTGCAGCGCAGACAGGACATGAAGTGTGGGCGGAGCATTCCAGACATTCCAAACCTGCGCTGACAGACATGAGGAAATCACGAGCGCATGTCCAACGTTGTTTCATGAAGCTCTGATGATTTCTGCTGGGTTTTGTGTTGTTAGACAAGTGCTCTATGCTTTTATTATATTTTTAAAAGTTTTTTTTTTACATATAATCACAAAATATTGAAGCGCTCCGAGCAGACACACAGCAGGGGGCGGAGCAGAACTCAAGTTCAGCAGAAGCACGGACTGTCTGGCTCCCCCTCTGAGCCATATATAGCTCTGAGGGGGAGGTAGCAGAATGCTTTTCTGCGCTGAAAATTTTTCTAAGTCCCAGAGTGGTCTAGAAATCGCATACCCTAGCTTTAAATTTTAATGAAATTCAGCTCGCGCTGAGGTTGTTGTTAGAACGAGTCCCGCCCCTGCTGCAAACAACAAATCAAATGTGAGCAGTACATGACGTCAAACTGGGCTCGGGAGCCCGGCCCGATCAGAACCACATCTTGGCGGGTTCCAAAACGAGGGCTGACGCCGGGCGGAAAAGGCAAATGCAAACATGACGAACCCGGGTTAGAAGGCGGACCGGGCCGTTGAGGGCTGTGCAGTGCGAAAACGGCTTCTGTTACTTCTGAGGGTCGGACCCTGTCCGGAGGAGGAAGCGAAAATAATCTGGCGGAGCACCTCAAAGACAGGCCACTTTTTTACTTCTCCATCCTCCTTTGCACGATATAAAATTATTGCAAGTGCTGCACTGAGCTGATTGGTCATTTTATTAAAGTTAAGCCACGCTTTCGACCGCGGCTGCTCTCACTCTCCATGTTTGGGAACATTTCCGGTGGATTCTTCTTCGTTGGTTTTCGGCGGGCGGCTTCTTCTTCGTTGGTGTTCGGCGGGCGGCTTCAACTTCCGGTGGCGGACTAGGCATCGAAAATAGTAATCAAAAATAAATATTTCGAACGATTCCGGGAAAACCGGACAGTTGGTCCCAGTTCCAAACGATTCTCGATCCTCGATGCCCAACCCTACAAATGACCACACAAAATGGTGACAAAAGTAAAAAATATTATGGATCCAAATTCACAGACGGGCATTAAAAATGATTTTGTATCATAGCAAGAATGACGTCATTCACAGCTTTTATTTTGAAAACATCTTACAAACGTTTTTCCTGTCATTCATAGTGTTTGCGTGCACAGCAAAACCTTAATTTTGGAAGTGGAGTTTGGCTTGTCGGCAGTTTTTTACTGCGCAATGTTCTCAGAGTTGTGGCAGGAGCTACATGTCAGACCACCACCATCCACATGTTTTTTTCTGTTACAGATGAAGTTCCTGTTAATAAATGGTGTGAAGCTGAGAAGAGTTCCTGGGTGAGCAATTCATCAATTCGCTGGCATCAAACCAAACATCTGGGTTACACAGGTATGTATTTATTTTTGAAGTGTGGAGCTAAGCTGTGTTGGGAACCGTTTAGATCAGGGGTGCTCACACTTTTTCAGCATGCGAGCTACTTATAAAACAAAGTCCAAATGATCTACCCACTACAAAAATGCAAAACATATAACTATCTTCAAATGTATTAAGGATTGTTTTTATGTACAATGTATGTTGATGTACCTTGCATAACTGAATAAGCCAATATTGCACAACACATATAATAAATAATTACCGGTATTAACATTTTTTGTTATTACCTGAGTTTACTTTGATGACTTGCACTGAACTGAATCAGCTAGGTATGCATAGTCCGGACCAATATTCCCTCTAATTTTTCATGTGTCAGGGCAGGAGCCAAGATGGTGTAGTGGCAGGGCTTTTGACTTGGAACCCGAAGGACGCGGGTTCGCGTCCCGGCCACTACACACCTTGGGGTGTCTATGAGTGCACATATAATTCTCCAGCTCCCCGGGCGCTTTCTATGGCTGCTCACTGCACCACCTGGTAGGTGGTTGGGTTAAATCAGTGCTTCTCAATTATTTTCTGTTAAGCCCCCCCACAGGAAGAAGAATCCGGTCCGCGCCCCCCTACTCTCCGCTGCGACTATAAATACGGTGGCTGTAATAACCTCGCACATACCAAAAGAGGGTTAAAAAGAAAAAGGTTTATTATACGTCCACTGTAGTATAATTTGTATATAAAATTGTGATTCTCAATTCAAGTCCTCAGGCCTCCCTGCTCTGAATGTTTTAGATGTGCCTATTCCAGAACAGATGATCCACATGATTGCATGACCTCTTCTGCAGCCACCAAGTCCTGCAGAAGCAGGTGTGCAGAGGTAAAGTGGCATATGCAATAAGGCTGGTAAAAATAATATATATATCAGCAGTAGTGTAGATATAAAAGGTAGTGTAAAAGTAGTGCAATTTGTCCTCATTACTCACAACTTCTTCTTGGACCTGCTCCCCCAGGTGGGACAGGTGCCTGGAAGAGGACCAGACTTAGCTTTTTTAGATTTTTCTACCTGGATTATTGAGCAGCATGCATCAGGGAGTCTCTGGAAAAGTTCAGAGTTCAGTCACACACTTCTACTGGAGGTGATGTGGTGGATTTCCCTGAAGAACACAAAGAGGTAAAAAAGAAAGAGTTAATAAGATTATAACTTTAAATTAAAAAATTATATAGATGATAATATTAATAAGACAACAATACCTCTTCTTGAACGTTTGTTATGAGGTGGTTAAATCGCTCGGTCATCATCATCATCAGAGCTCCAGGGCTTGTTGACATCAGTTTTATTTTTTTCATAAAGTGATGAACTTTGTTACTTTCAGTTCTGGAGCGGAGCTTCAAAACAGTCTGAAGTGTTGACATGATGGATGTTGTGGCGGAGCTCACGAACTTTAAAGCCTGCACATCAACCCAGAGCTTTAAAACTTCTACAGCTGTGACTGTGATCTGCACCGTTCTGATTTACCTCATGGAAGTTTAAATGCTGCTGTTAGCGGTGTTGCATCAAGCTGCTTTTCTTGCTTTTAGAAGAGACGTTCACATTGGGATGAAGTTGTTTCAAGTCCGTTAGTTAGACGTGTTGAAAAAAAAGAACGTGTTACATCTGTAGATCTCGTTTGTTCTCTCGTGGCGGAGCGCTCCGCGCCTCTGCATGTCTGCACCAGTCTGCGTGAAACAACAGCTTTGGACTTGCGCTCGTCTTTTTAAACAAGGAAGCCATAACTTTCCCAAACAAGACAACGCAGCGAGAAGCTAATGCTACGCGTGCTACAGATAATAGCGCCGTGCTGAAACACGCCTAGGAATTTTAGTTCCGCGGCGCAATAAGAAAATTCAAAACTGGGTCACAAGAGCCCGGGCCCCCCCTGGCATCGCACTGCGCCCCCCCAGGGGGGCGCGCCCCACTATTTGAGAAACGCTGGGTTAAATGCAGAGACGAATTTCGTCTGTGTATGGGAAACATACGCAGATGACAGGAAAAGACATTATTATTATTATTATTATTATACACACAAGCTCTCTGAGCACACTGAGGACCACTATGAGCAACATTAGGAGTGCGCACTATGGCCACACACCTGTTATAAATCTGGGATCATAGAAAGTTACATGGCTTATTAAAAGAATCAGATTACAGCACAGCAGCAACTTCCATGAGTTTGCTTTTAATATAAGTGATTTGCCCCACTTAAAATAAAAAAAACAAAAACATTGCTGTTCATGAAATGCATAGTACGGTATGTTATAGGATACAGGACCAGGAACTGATGAGACAGGATCAAAAGGACCAGGAGGATGGATGAACAGGCGATGCAATCAGGAGGGTTAAACATCTATGTTTACCTACATAAGTAACGATTCAATAACTAGTTTAGAGAGCAACAAGAAGTAACCTGACCAACAGCTCTCCTTGTGTGAATACAGCACGCTCTGCTCACCTCGAGCATCCTAACACCCCCACCCCAGTTGACAACTGCTGGCACTAACGTAATGCTAAGATAGCATGCCACACAGAGGCGTCTCCCCCTCCTCCCCCCACCCTGTCCACAAAAAAACTCCCTGAGAGATGAGTGTCCACTGCCCAGACAAGTACCCTGGGGAGACACTGCATGCAGTGAGGAGAGATGTTGAAAACCCAGAGTGGACTTTTGTGCTTTAATCAAGTGGAATGGATTTGTTCACAAAGAAATGCAAACAGTGCTGGGTGAACTAATATTTCATGGTAAATGTGTGGGGGGGTCCAAACAAACATTTTTTAAATGTGAGGGGGACATGTCCCTTTCACATAATTGATATGATGCTGCTCACCAGCTTCACAGGCATTAAAAGAATAATGAAGTCAGCAGCAGCAGTTCTGTAGATAACATACATTTATAATAATGCAGTAATCTAATAAAGAATAATTTCATAATGAATTGATCTTTATTCTTTATCTTGCAGCTCCCAGCTGAATGCATGCGGCTCAAAAACCTGTTTTAACTACAGACTTTATTTTCTTATTTAGTCTTATTCTTCTTTACTTCTTATTATTATTATTTACAAAGGTTACCATAATTCATAGTGTTTGTGTGCACAACAAAACCATCATTTTGGAAGTGGAAACTGGCTTGACAGCATTTTTTACTGCCTGATGTTCTCAGAGTTGGGGCAGGAGCTACATGTCAGACCACCACCAACCACATGTTTTTTTTCTGTTTCAGATGAAGTTCATGTTAATAAATGTTGTGAAGCTGAGAAGAGTTCCTGGGTGAGCGATTCATCAGTTCACTTGTATCAAACCAAACATCAGGGTTACACAGGTATGTATTAGTTTACTGCAGTCTAAAGTGAAGTGTGGAGCTAAGCTGTGTTAGGAACTGTTTGGATCCTGCAGTGAAGCTGTCCATGATTCAGATTTTTAAAAATCTTGCTCTTCTTCACAGCTTGTTACAGCATCACAATGCGTTCAGTTTCAACTAGAAAATGCACTCCGCTACACCAAAATACAGTATCCAGGAATTCAGAAATATAAAATTTCTGGTATATTAGTTTAAATATTTCTTGACATTTCATCAGAACAGTCACTCCAGTACTGTCCACTTATCAAAATGCTCAAACAACAAACAACAACTCATATTGTCATCAACAAGTTGTTGTAAGAAACCAGATTCGTTTGTAATCTGTTTATCGGATACCCGCCCACCCCACCCAGGAGACAGAAAACTAATTGCCCCAGCAGGGGTGATGGCAATTAAATATTTGACTGTGTTGTTGTGTTTATAATTCGACCATGTCTGAGCCCTGGCTGTCAAATTACTTGGTCTGGCGATAAAAATTTCAGTACAATCTATGATACATCGACATTTTTTAAATTTACGCTTAAAGATTTTGGGCATGTTTTTAAGTATGGCACCTTTTGTTGAGCGGCTTGAGGATCATGGCCATTACAGGTATCCAAGTTCTGCAAATATTTGAAATGGTGGTTTTTGATACATTGAATCTATATGCCAAGTCAACGTTACTTAGGCCTAACCTTAATTTCATCAGGACAACTAATAAGTGATCCTCAACACTAAGTTTTTGGCAGATTTGCTCTACACTGCCAGTTATTTTTTGAAGTACCCATTGGAAGATGACGGATGTAAGTCCTGTGAGAAAAATGAGTTGTGTAAAGTTGCACTTAACAGTTGAATAAGAAAACTGAGATCCTTCCAGTTTATGTTTTAATTTTTGATGTTCAGCCTGTAACATGTCAAACTCTTGCCGCAGGTTGTCATATTCATTCTGAAGTTGACAGTGCCTCAGGTTGAGATCTTCATATTCAGTCCTTCTTGTGCTGAAAATTATGAAAAGAAACGGTAAGCAAATGCACAGAAAAGCAGGAAGCAACAATTTATGCTCTGTGACACAGAATGTGCCTGTGTCTTCTTTTTTAGCTGATTAATTGTGAACAATATTTAGCTGTACACATGATTGTGGGGTCAAAACTGCAAGTAAACAATTCTGGTTTGAATAAAATATGAGCAGAATGTTGGACGACACCCTAGTATTTTAGAAATATTAAATCTATCTATAATTAATTAATTAATTCAAACAATCAATTTATTAAAAAGTTTGTTAGATAGGACAAAATATATTTGTACCAGGGTCATGTTCCATGTTGGATTCTTGTTGTTGATCTGAAGTGACACTGCCAGGGCTGGGTTGATGTGATGACTTGTACACACCATCATCTCTCCTCTTTTTCCTCTGGTACCTAAAATAAAAATATGTGAAGATGTAGCGAGACACATAGTAAATAAACATTTACACTACATCTACTTTTACTACAGAGCTGTATTTCAAAGCCTGCACTACACCAAAGTATGCTAAAGACCATGACAACAGAACACAGAAAAAAAGAAACAAATAGTAAAGACAGCCAAGGCAAATTATCCATACCTTTCCATCTTCGCTTGTGATCCCTGACTTTTAGTGTACACAAACACAGATGGTACGAAATCAGGACTTTGATAATCCAACGACATTTCCCCTGAAAATAAAGCACATAGGCATTTGTTTATTAAAAGCTAGCTTATTAGCAATTAGCTTATTAGCAACTAGCCAACTTTCTGGCCGAATTTAACAGCAATAAACTGAGTCTAGTTTTTACAAACAATGGTTAATGACAGCCAGGGTTTATGGTGAAATAAAACTATATGAGTAACCTTACCTGATATAAAATGGGCACCGCATACTCGTGCATTTTTGATAGTGTTCTCGGTCCAATCCACCCGCTTGATGGCCTGAAGCCACAGCTGCCTTCGGTGGCTTTGAAATGGTCGATTGCCTCTTGGTACAGTATGCGGTAGAACTTAAGTCCTTCCTTAGAATACCTATTTGAACAACCGTATACGCAACATCCTGACATTTTGTTGCTGGTGGAGGAAATTGCTTAGCTAGATTCAGTCCTGCTACTTTGTTATGCTTGTAAAAATGCCGGGCGGAGTCAGTACTTCCGTGACCTCGATGCGCGCGCAGCCGTCTTTGTTTACAAACACTAAAGGGGTCTATACAGGCCTCTAACTGTTCAATCGTCTTGGGCTTTCTTTGTTGCACCTTCCTCTTTATGATGCACCAAATGTTCTCTATAGGTGAAAGATCTGGACTGCAGGCTGGACATTTCAGTACTCGGATCCTTCTCCTACGTAGCCATGATGTTGTGATTGCTGCAGAATGTGGTCTGGCATTATCTTGTTGAAAAATGCAGGGTCTTCCCTGAAAGAGATGATGTCTAGATGGGAGCATATGTTGTTCTAGAACCTGAACATAGTTCTCTGCATTAATGGTGCCTTTCCAGACATGCAAGCTGCCCATGCCACAAGCACTCATGCAACCCCATACCATCAGTGATGCAGGCTTCTGAACGGAGCGTTGATAACAACTTGGGCTATCCTTGTCCTCTCTGGTCCGGATGACAGGGCATCCCAGTGTTCCATAAAGAACTTCAAACCGTGACTCGTCTGACCACAGAACAGCCTTCCATTTTGCCACACTCCATTTTAAATGACCCCTGGCCCAGTGCAAACGTCTGAGCTTGTGGAGCTTGCTTAGAAATGGCTTCCTCTTTGCACTGTAGAGTTTCAGCTGGCAACGGCAGATGGCACAGTGGATTGTGTTCACTGACAATGCTTTCTGGAAGTATTCCTGAGCCTATTCTGTCATTTCCTTGACAGTGGCATTCCAGTTTGAGGTGCAGTGACTTGTAAGGGTCCTGAGATCATGAGCATCTAGTAGAGTTTTACGGCCTTGACCCTTACGCACAGCGATTGTTCCAGATTCTCTGAATCTTTTGATGATGATATGCACGGTTGATGATGATAACTTAAAAGTCTTTGATATTTTATGCTGGGTAACACCATTCTGGTATTGCTGCACTATCTTTCTGCACAACAATGGTGGAATTGGTGATCCTCTAATCATCTTGGCTTCTGAGAGACACTGACACTCTGAGAAGCTGTTTTTATACCCGATAATGTTGTCAATTGACCTAATTAGTGTTAATTGGGCTCCCAGCTGTTTGTTATATGCTCAATTTCCTTTTTCCAGCCACTTATTGCTACTTGTCCCAACTTTTTTGGGATTTGTTGACACTGTGACATTTTGAATCAACATATTTTTCCTTTAAAATGTTACATTTACTCAGATTAAACTTTTGATCTGTCATCTATATTCTATTACGAATAAAATAGTGACATTTTCCATCTCCACTTCATTGCATTCAGTTTTTATTCACAATTTGTTTAGTGTCCCAACTTTTTTGGAATCGGTTTGTAGCAGTTGAGTATCACTATTGCTTAGCACAATGGCATTACCGTATTTTCCGGACTATAGGTCACAGTTTTTTTGCCCAATTTGCATGCCCTGCGACTTATAGAGAGGTGAGACTTGTTTATGGATTTTTTCCCATGTTTTTAGACCCATTTTTGGCACAGATATGACCGTTTTTCATTTTGGCCAAAAATGGTGCAGTACGCCGCTAGGGACGCAGGTAGTACTAGTTTTGGCCGCTAGGGGTGCAGGCAGTACCAGTTTCATCCGCTATGGGCGCCAAAGAGACCTCTAGTCTGTGTACGTGCAGACAGACATGCGTACCTGGAGGCGTTACCTGTTTGTGTATCAAGGATAAATACTCATCACCCAGCCGACATCTCTGAGAGTGAGTGAGGAGAATTACAAAGAGCAAAGACGAAGGACAACAGCGAAAACAACAGAAGAGCCATGCCGCCGAAGAGAAAATCTTACACAGCCGAGTTCAAACTCCAGGTCATAAAATACACCGTCGAACACGGGAACCGGCCAGTTGATCGCCACTACGGGGTCAGTGAAAAAGTGATTTGGGGCTGGTGAAAAGCTGAGGGAGTGCTCACCGCCATGAAGCGCTCCAAAAGGGCCAACAGTGGCCACAAAGCGCGCTGGCCGGAGTTGTAGGAGAAGGTCAAGTCCTGGATCCTAGAGGAGCGCTCCTCTGGGAGAGGCGTCTCCACCGTCCAGCTTAGGCTCCACGCCATGGCTGTGGCTAAGGACCTTGAGATCTCGGAGTTCGCCGGGGGCCCATCGTGGTGTTTCCGGTTCATGAGACGCCATCAGCTGTCGATAAGGCCCCACACCACAATGTGCCAGAAGCTCCCGGTGGACTTCGAGGACAAAGCAGACAGTTTTCGTGCCTTTGTGTCATGCCAGGTAAGCTAACATATATATATATATTTTGTGTGTGTTTACCGTATCTTGCTAAATTTTAATATATTAATTTAATATAAACTCGGTAGACGCGTCTGTTCGCGCGCTCACAGTGGGTCTGTGGTCTGAGTGTGCATACTCGTTTCTTTTGTTTACTGTACGGTAATGTCTCCCTTTGTCTGTCTCGCGCTAGGTCCAGGCTCACTGAATCACTGCGGACCATATTGTAAATATGGACAAAGTTCCACTCACATTCAACATACCGATGGGCCGTATCGTCTCCCAGAAGGGACAAAAAACAATAAACATTTTAACCACAGGCCACAAAAAGTCACACTTTACAGTGGTTCTGGCCTGTGGAGCAGATGGGTCAAAACTCCCCCCCCCCCCCAACTCATCATATTCAAGCGCAAGACAATGCCCAAGGAGGACTTCATCCCCCGTGTTGTCGTTGCAGGGAACGAGAAGGGTTGGATGGACAAATCCATGATAGCGTTCTGGTTAAACAAATGCTTCGTCCATCACCCTGACGACTTTTTCAAAACTAAGGCACTGTTTACACGGACACTGTGTGGGGGAAACTGAACTTGTGGGTATGTTAATTAGGTTAAAAGTTTTGCGTTGACACGGGCGAATTCTGTGGATACGACTCTCTCCCCCACCCATCCCCAGTCCTCATGACTTCACTGTAGTTACCATGCTGGGCCATTAGATGGCGCTCTTATTTTTGGAACCTTCACTACTGCGCATGCGTGCTGCCTGAGGTAAACAGAGCAGACGAGGCAGCCTGTTTTCCTCTCTGGCTAAAAGTTCTGCTAACTACAAGTTGTTGTCAACAAGTTAACAACAAGTTAAAGCTGGAATTTGGATAAGAGTCAACAGATTTGACACCAAGTGGGACCGCTTCATCTAACAAGCTGCACACCAGTTGCTGACTGGACCGGAACCGCGTCAACATGTCTGACTTTAGTCCGTGAGAATCAGCTGATTTCCAGCAGCGCTACAAGGTAAACAATGTTCTTAATAATGTTTCCTTGTGTTTAGTTCGATCACAGAACAACCAACTGAGGTTTTATTTTTATTTTTTTCCTGCGAGGTCGAAGCTGTTCCACGAAGCGGACCGGCGGTTCGGATGTGGGTCCAGTTTCCACCAGGATGAAAACAACAGAGTCCAGTTCATTAAAGTTCGGTTAACGTGTTTTTAAAAGTGTTCAATTTAATTCTCAGTGTTTGTGACATACAGTTTGTGGTGTTGAATAAATAAATAAATTAAAAATCAACCTGGTGTCTTCATTTTCAGCAGCATGTTAGGCATGACGTAACGAGTCCAGATAGCTTCATTTAGCTCAGATAAATTTAAATATCTCCCACGCTAACATAAATACTGTTTATTATTGTTAAACTGTTAATATATAGCACATTTAGTATGTTATAGTGCAGCGTGACACGTGAAATGTCCGACTGCCTCGTTAACAGACAACTGGATCCAGGCAGCTGGCTCTCTTCCAACACAGATGCAGGTAAGGTGTAGAATAATTAAATATGAGAATCAAAATATATTCCATCAGCTATAGTTCAGAAAGTGGTGCGTGTGTCCACTGTCCAGTCCACCGCCATTGTTAAAATGCCGGCTGTTTGCGCGTGCGTGTTCAAACAAAAGCTCCGCAGGAGATGTTTACATTATCAACGGGGGGTCAGCGGAAAAACTTCCACCCTGAGAGGTAGATCAGAAAAGTATCGGATGCAAAGAGGGAGGTCAGCAGCGTCGTGTAGGCGATAAGCAAAGACGCAAAGAGAAAGTAGCGGTTCCACTCAAAATATGCGCCGTGTAAACAGGGCCTAAAAAAGCCCTTTTAGTGATGACAGCATGCGGGCCCACATCATCGCCACCATGAAAGATAAAATAAAAACACTCAACACTGTACCCACTATCATCCCGTGTGGGCTGACTAAAATGTTGCAGCCACTGGACATTAGTGTGAACAGATCCTTCAAGTGTGCTCTTCGTAAACTTTGGGAGGATTGGATGGTTTCCGGGGAGCACTCGTTCATGGCCACTGGGAGAATGAGGCATGCCACATTCTCCCAAGCGGTCGAGTGGATCGACAAAGCCTGGACGTCGGTTGCCACCAAAACAATACAGGCTGGCTTCAGGAAGGCCGGCATTCTCCCACAGTCAGCTGGAGCTGCTGCTGCTGAGGACTCAAGACAGCGGTGAGGAGGAGATGGAGGAACAGGGACCGTTGACGACCGTTGATGACGGGAAACCTTCCTCGTTCTCTGGCTGAACTTTTTGCAAGCGACACAGAGGACGAGGAATTCGAAGGGTTCGAATAAACAATTAATTTTAATAAAAACCGTAAAATAAATATCTGTTTCTGTCATCTTTATGAGCGGGTGAGCGTGTAGTAATTTTAAAGCCGCTTTATTTATGTCGTAACCGTCAAAGTGCATTTATTAACAAAAGTTAAACTGAGACACACTCTTACAATAATGTCAGCTAACAAATATATATTTTTAGGCCTTTCTGTAGTTAAATTTTAATGAATTTCAGCTCTCGCTGCAAAGCAGGTCTGCTCTGTGGGTTTACGTTTTAAATTCAGCTGATTTGTAATCATTAACAAAAGTTAAACAGAGACTCATTTTTACAATAATGTCAGCTAACAAATATATATTTTTAGGCCTTTCTGTAGTTAAATTTTAATGAATTTCAGCTCTCGCTGCAAAGCGTGTCTGCTCTGTGGGTGCGCGCGTCATGTTTACGTTTTAAATTCAGCTGATTTGTAATCATTTATTAATAAAAGTTAAACAGAGACACATTCTTACAATAATGTCAGCTAACAAATATATTTTTTGAGGTGTTTTGTTGTTAAACTTTAACGAAATGCAGTGCTTCCGCCCGTTGCGCGCACACGTATTGTTTCATCAGACGTAGCGAAACAAATTTTTAAATCCAGCTCATTTCACAATTACGTTCATTTATTAAGGAAAAGTTCAGCTCAGACACATATTTGCTATAATTTTTAGCAAACAAATAATTGTTTTTAAGTGTTAATCTTCTTAAAGCCTTGCTGTGCGTTTCTGTGGCAGACATTTGCAGCAGAGGTAAACACTCAGACTACATTTCTGGGTTGTCTCAGCGGTGATGCGTCACGTCAGCGGTGGATGATGCGTTACGTCGGTGGTGATGTAGGTGCAACCTAAATAAAGGTTCGACCCGTTTATGGATTTTTCTAATTTATTGCCAATAATTTGACAAAGCGATCTATATAATGGTGCGACCTATCAGGCAGAAAACATGGTATGTAAAAAACTTAAAAAAAAGTTAAAATAAAAGTCAAGTGCACCCTAAAGTCATTGTGATAAATTGTTACATGAATTCCATTATCTTAGCCATAGGAGTGAGTTTAAAAAAAGGATGATGCCTACAGACCCTTTCCAAAAAATTAGAATATCATGGAAAAGTTGTTTAACTTCCATAATTCCATTCAAAAAGTGAATCTTTACTAGATGATAGATTCAGGGCCCACAATTTAAACAATTTCAAGTATTTATCCATCCATCCATCCATTTTCTTCCGCTTATCCGGGGTCGTGTCGCGGGGGTAGCAGCCTAAGTAGGGAGGCCCAGACTTCCCTCTCCCCAGCCACTTGGAGCAGCTCCTCTGGGGGAATCCCAAGGCGTTCCCAGGCCAGCCGAGAAACATAGTCCCTCCAGCGTGTCCTGGGTCTTCCTCTGGGTCTCCTCCCGGTGGGACATGCCCGGAACACCTCACCAGGGAGGCGTCCAGGAGGCATCCTAACCAGATGCCCGAGCCACCTCAACTGGCTCCTCTCGATGTGGAGAAGCAGCGGCTCTACTCCGAGTCCCTCCCGGATGACTGAGCTTCTCACCCTATCTCTAAGGGAGAGTCCAGACACCCTGCGGAGAAAACTCATTTCAGCCGCTTGTATCCGAGATCTCGTTCTTTCGGTCACAACCCAAAGCTCATGACCATAGATGAGGGTGGGAACGTAGATCGATCGGTAAATTGAGAGCTTTGCCTTTTGACTCAGCTCTCTCTTCACCACGACAGACCGGTACAGCGCCCGCTTCACTGCGGATGCTGCACCTATCCGCCTATCGATCTCACGCTCCAGTTTTCCCTCATTCGTGAACAAGACCCCGAGATACTTAAACTCCTCCACTTGGGGCAGGACCTCCTCCCCGACCCGGAGAGGGCATGCTACCCTTTTCCGGCTCAAGACCATGGCCTCGGATTTGGAGGAACTGATCCTCATCCCGGCCGCATCACACTCGGCTGCAAACCGCTCCAGCGAAAGCTGTAGATCACGATCTGATGAAGCCAATAGGACCACATCATCTGCAAAAAACAGAGAAGTGATTCTAAGGCCACCAAAACGGATCCTCTCAACACCTTGGCTGCGCCTAGAAATTCTGTCCATAAAAGTTATGAACAGAATCGGTGACAAAGGGCAACCTTGGCGGAGTCCAACTCTCACTGGAAACGAGCCTGACTTACTGCCGGCAATGCGGACCAAGCTCTGACACCGGTCGTACAGGGACCTAACAGCCCATATCAATGGGCCTGGTACCCCATACTCCCGGAGTACCCCCCACAGAACCCCCCGAGGGACGTGGTCGAATGCCTTCTCCAAGTCCACAAAGCACATGTAAACTGGTTGGGCAAACTCCCACGTACCCTCCAGGACCCTGCTGAGGGTGTAGAGCTGGTCCAGTGTTCCACGACCAGCACGAAAACCACACTGCTCCTCCTGAATCCGAGGTTCGACTATCCGACAGACCCTCCTTTCCAGAACCCCTGATTAGACCTTGCCAGGGAGGCTTAAGAGTGTGATCCCCCTATAGTTGGAACACACCCTATGGTCCCCCTTTTTGAATAGGGGAACCACCACCCCAGTCTGCCAATCCAAGGGAACTGCCCCCGATGTCCATGCGATATTGCAGAGTCGCGTAAGCCAACACAACCCCACAACATCCAGAGCCCTAAGGAACTCAGGGCGAATCTCATCCACCCCAGAGCCCTGCCACCGCAGAGCTTTTTAACCACCTCGGTGACCTCAGCACCAGAGATTGGAGAGCCCGACCCAAAGTCCCCAGGCTCCACTTCCTCAGTGGAAGACGTGCCAGTAGGATTGAGGAGGTCTTCGAAGTATTCCGCCCACTGACTCACAACATCCCGAGTTGAGGTCAACAGCACGCCATCCCCACCATAAATGGTGTTGGTCAAGTATTTATTTATTTTTTATTTTTTTTACATCATTTGGGCTTCAAGCTCATGAAACCCACAAAAACAGGAATTCATAACATTTTAATACTGTGAAGAAATCAGTCCACACTACTCAGTTTTTACAGAAAAAAAAATTACGATCACAACAAATCAATCAAAGTATGGTACTTTCAAAACGATATGTCATTCTTCAATACTTGGTTGGGTATCCCTTTATCTTAATCCTCAGGAGAACCTAAAACATGCAGTTGTCCAGCCTTTGATTAAAAAACCACATTTGGATCCCGATATCTTGGGAAATTATAGACCTATCTCTAAATTGCCTTTTGTTTCTAAGATTCTTGAGAAGGTAGTCTATGATCAACTAATGGCTTATCTTGTTGAGCATAACATTTTAGAGGTCTTTCAATCTGGTTTTAAATCATTTCATAGTACAGAGTCAGCACTTTTAAAGGTTTTT